>PVJN01037220.1:0-21046 GCA_004026805.1 Lasiurus borealis | reverse complement strand
ATTGGAAGTATGTTTAAGCCATGGAACAATTAAAAATAATTACTGTCATGACTGACTAATGTAAACTTGCTAATAAGTCTGAGATGACTCACCCTCCCACTGAATATTCCAGAGTACACGGTCTCTCAGGTTGAAGCTCTGCTATCACTTATTAAATGTCTAACTTAATTGTTGAGTTAATTGCTAATTAATTAGTTTTTAAAAAAGTCTGTCTCCTGTAAGAGGGAAAGTGGCTCTTTAGCCCAGGAATAAAGACATGAAAAGAAATGCAGTTTTCTAGGTGGGAGGAAGATAATTTTTGAGAAAGAGAAAAAGCGTTTTACTTAGAACAGTGGTTCTCAACCTTCCTAATGCCACGTCCCTTTAATACGGTTCCTCATGTTGTGGTGACCCCCAACCATAAAGTTATTTTCTTTGCTAATGGTTGGGGTCACCACAACATGAGGAACCGCATTAAAGGGACGTGGCATTAGGAAGGTTGAGAACCACTGACTTAGAACTTCAAGTATAAGGAGAATCTGACTCAATGAAAAACCAGGAATGATAGCTAATAGTTCAAACAGGTCCAGCAAAGGAATGATGTCTATGAAGTGAAGGGGAAAGACTTTCATTTTGATGATTTGGGGGTTGAGATGGGAAGTTGGGAGGATCAAGACTTTATGGAGATTGAGCAGGACTCTAGACTAAAAATAGGATAAACTAGGGGCATCCAAAGGCAGGGAATGGGGTGGAGGGGACACGGCAGTTGACTTCTTGTGGAAAGAACTAGAATTTGTTTCTGTAGTAAGGACTAACTATGCAAAGTTTATGCCTTTATTGGTTACAGCCCTGAAGCCAACGGCCCGCAGAACAGAAAGGAAGCCAGGCAGGAGGGAAGGTGTGGGAGAGATGAGAGAGAGAAAGAGAGGGTGCCAAGGAGCAGAATCCGAAGATAAGTTCCCAGGAACCTCAAAATGATGAATAAGCTTAAAGAAAAGTGCACAACCTCGCCGAAACTGGTTTGGCTCAGTGAATAGAGTGTTGGCCTGCGGACTGAAGGGTCCCAGGTTCGATTCCGGTCAAGGGCCTGTACCTTGGTTGTGGGCACATCCGCAGTAGGGGGGCAGCAGGAGGCGGCTGATTGATGTCGCTCTCTCATCGATGTTTCTAACTCTATCCCTCCCCCTTCCTTTCTGTAAAAAAATCAATAAAATGTATTTTAAAAATATAGAAAAATAAAAACGCACAATCTCAAACTCACCCTTCAGAACACACACACACACACACACACACACACACACACACGTAGGGCACACAGCCTTACAAGCAGGTTACTGTCCTGATGACGAACCTAGGAAGAATTTACAAGGCGATGTGGTGGAATACAAAGACCCAAACAAAGAAAGCCTCCATTAGTCACCCACCCTCTGTGGTAATGTAAACTGGTGTGACATTTCTGGAGGGCAGTTTAACACTGCGTCTCAAAGTCAAAAGCAAGCCAGCAATCCGAACCAAGGAATCTGGACCAAGGCTGTGGTTCTCTCCCCAACAAGATGGTGCACATCACTGTCTCCTCGGAGAGCCTGCTTAACCACGCCCCGCTCCTGGGTGAGAGGACTGACATTTTTAAACAAGCGGCCCGCTTGAGTTGACTAGTTTTTTTTTTTTTAATATATTTTATTGATTTTTTACAGAGAGGAAGGGAGAGAGATAGAAAGTCAGAAACATCGATGAGAGAGAGACATCGATCAGCCGCCTCCTGCACGCCCCACACTGGAGATATGCCCGCAAGCTAGGTACATGCCCCCGACCGGAATCGAACCTGGGACCCTTCAGTCCGCAAGCCGACGCTCTATCCACTGAGCCAAACCGGTCTCGGCAAGTTGACTAGTTTTTAACAGACAGGGTGCTGAAAAGATAATAAAAGTGGGGGGGGGGATAGCTATAAGCAGCAGCAAATCTGTCACTTGTAAGATTCCTTAAAATTGCAGGAAACCGCAAATTCTGTTCTTTCACCTCTCGGAACCCCAGTCCGCTTATCTTTACGGTACCCACACATGCCCAGAGCATAGTTGTGAGGTTAAACGAGGATTCACATAACTTGTTTAGGCAATGGCTGACACCCTGTGAGAGATGATTAACAGTTAGCGATTATTATTGAAATGATGAGGGGGAAGCACATTAAAATAATCAGACGTATGCTAGAATCCCTGACTTCACCTGAGCTGGGAGTGAAAAAGGAGGTGCGCATGACTGGCTCACCTGTGGACACCCCCACACCCAGCTGAACTTGCAGACTAGTTTCAAACACAAGTTGTTTGAGTCCAGATTCATCAAACCTTCTAATCATATCCATGGATTATAGGATTCCAGCTTTACCAATGTCCATTTTCCACATATCTTCCCCTTTTAAAGTATGTTAAGCACTGGACGAAAATGAAATGCACTGAATATTAAGAAAGCTGGTAGAGTCGAAACCGGTTTGGCTCAGTGGATAGAGTGTCGGCCTGTGGACTGAAAGGTCCCAGGTTCGATTCCCATCAAGGGCATGTACCTTGGTTGCGGGCACATCCCCAGTAAAGAGGCATGCAGGAGGCAGCTGATTGATGTCTCTCTCTCATCGATGTTTCTAATTCTCTATCCCTCTCCCTTCCTCTCTGTAAAAAAAAAAAAATCTCTCTCTCTATATATAGAAAGCTGGTAAGAAAATATATTGCAGTTGGGATCAATCAGAGCTAGACCTCTGCTAGAAACCGAGTTATGGGTAACCCTCTAAATCAGCGGTTCTCAACCCTTTGGGGATCGAACGACCCTTTCACAGGGGTCACCTAAGACCAGCGGAAAACACCTATTTCCCATGGTCTTAGGAACCAACACACCGCTCCTCGGTGTAGCAAAGTCTAGCCATGTAGTTTACTGCTGTCACAGGAAGACTGTTGCCCATGCTACACCACGATTCAAGACAAAATTTCATTTATTTGTCATTAGAAATAAATATTTCACAACATATAATTACATGTTGTTTTTGTGATTAATCACTATGCTTTAATTATGTTCCATTTGTGACAACGAAAATGCATCCTGCCTATCAGATATGTACATTACAGTTCATCACAGTAGCAAAATGACAGTGATGAAGTAGCAACGGAAATAATTTTATGGTTGGGGGTCACCACCCCAGGAGGAGCTGTCTTAAAGGGTCGAGGCATTAGGAAGGTTGAGAACCGCTGCTCTAAATATAGACATCCCCGCTCACCTGTTACAAGCTCACACATTCCATGATCAAAGAATACGGGTTGGTGGCCGTGTAGAATGTGGGCTGTCAGCGGGGTTTATCTGCTTTCTCACACGTTTTTCACCGTCTAGCCATGCGGCCCAGGCATCTGACGCAACTTCAGGGCCAAGCCGGGGTGGCAGATGCCCAAGACTGGAATCAGGAGGAGACGGTTCTCAGGATGCAGTGAGGTCTGAGCTGAAAGCGTCCCGCCACTGCCCTCTAGCGGACGGAAAGGCAGCTCGGCGTCCGTGCTGTGGAATCCTGTCTCCCTCTGTTGGCAGAAAATCATTGCAAAATTGAAAATGGGCTGTTCATGACTGCCTGCTGGTCTCAGAACATTCTCTTGGTATATCTGCAAGCTCGGTGGTCCTCAGTAGCCCTCACTGGATGGGCTTTCAACACAGACATCTGTCATTCCACCAGCAGCAAACAAGTTCCCCTCTTGCAGGGACAGAGCGGGGAGGGTCCTTAACCCCAATTCCATGTCAGAGGGGTCCCTAGGTGCTCTTCTTCCCCAAGCTAGTGCAGCAGGTCAAGGGACATTTTTTAGATTTCCCAGGAAGGCTCTTTGCTGGCCTTAAACTCCAGGTTTAGCCCGAATATCCTCACTGTCAAGGATTTAAGGTCTCCACCTAAAATAACTCACATAACTGAATTCTTCTTCTCTTACGAGGCAGGGATTTTTTTCCCGCCGGTGTGCCGCAAGTATTTTTAAAACATGTAATATAGCCTGACCTCTTTTCCCTTCCATGGTCAAATAAAGAAATGACAACAGCCAACACCATAATAACCGTCTGGTGTGGACGGATAAAATTAGACCTATTTTATTTTTGTTTTTGTCAGGTTGGCAAAAAAAATAGAATGTGTTTTTGAGTGTGTGACAGAATCTTAGTTATTAGTGAATATGTGCCTCGAGGTGAAAGAGGCTGAAAAATCACTGGAAGAAGGGCATTTAACAAGGGAGGAAAGGAAAGCAGCACATAATACAAGTAGAGAGTCTACACCAATGGCAAGATCCAGGGCTGTGCCCCCCGAAACTCCCCCATACCACAGCTGAAGAATATGCAGCTTTAGTCCGACCTAAGGATGGGGTCTCAGCCACAAATACATACAATGCCTGCTTTCCCAAGTTCGTTAGTCTCAGGGATCTAATTAGTGGATGGTGCTGGATATCTTATTTGTTCAGTAGCCTGTACATACATTTCCAGGTAATTATATATGTTTGTCTGCTTTAGACCCTATCTTACTGTACCCTGTTTGTGTGGGTTGGGTGCACTTATAGTATGTGAATTTAGAGGTAGCATTTGGTCTTTTTTAGCTTAGGTTAAAGCCGAAGTTCTGAAAAAGAGAATGGAGGGTCTGACTGAAAAAGGAAAATTTCAGAGGGAAAATGTTAATAACAGAATAAACATAAAAAAGAGCAATGGGAAGAACCCATGTTTTCTCACCAAAAGGGAAAGCTTTGACACTGTAAACTGCAAATTCAAAAACTACTAGCGACTGTGCTATCTATATATGCAGACTGGGCTGAGGGACAACCCCCATCCTGTGCATGAATTTTGTGCACCAGGCCTCTAGTCTACATATATAAAAGCCTAGCGACCAGAACAGTGGGACAACCAGAATGACTGGTGGCTATAACATGCACTGCAGCAGCCAATCAGCCTGATCCAGGACCTGATGCCCCCTGACCCCTCCCGCTGGCTGGTCTGGCCCCTGATTAGCTCCCAATACCCTGATTAGGGGTGGAGCCAGCCAGCCAACTACCTTCAGCTCCTCCCCCTCACTGGCTCTGCCCGATGGGCCCCATCAGGGCGGGCTGGCTGGACCCCACCCTTGCACAAATTCATGCACTGGGCCTCCAGTTGTCCCATAAAAGCCCAGCTCAGCATTCTTTCCCTTTCTTGCAGTGGATCAACCAGACCAGTCGGTTTTGCCAGGAATGAAAAACAAGTGGGCCTATGACTGCAGCAGCCCTTCCCCCTCAATAAAACCTTTGAAACAAAAACGCCAGTTCATGTGACTTGCTCAAACTACCACCAAACAACGGACCATGATTCCGAAGCT
Source organism: Lasiurus borealis (assembly GCA_004026805.1). Taxonomy (NCBI): domain Eukaryota; kingdom Metazoa; phylum Chordata; class Mammalia; order Chiroptera; family Vespertilionidae; genus Lasiurus; species Lasiurus borealis. Next base: position 15,723 of record PVJN01037220.1, on the reverse strand, counting down.
GGCAGAGAGTGGCACTGCATTCCTAACGGCCGTCTCGCCCATCAGATAACTGCCCGTGGGGATAGGATATTCTTACAGTTCTGGGCAGTTCATACCGTGTTTCTGAATGCCACTGTTTTCTTCTCAGCCTGGCATTGCCTTGCTTTCATTGTGGCTGTCCGTGGCCATTCTGTGGTGGGGAGAAATAGGTACAAATTGGATAAAGAGGTAAATTATACTACAAATATTTATCGAGCGTCCACTTTGCCCAATAATTGTCTCTCATCGTTTGATGTTTCTAATCTCTCTATCCCTCTCCCTTCTTCTCTCTCTAGGATCAATAAAGACATATTCAAATATATGTATGTTAAAATAAATGTGTGTATATGTACATTTGTGTATAAATTTGCTAAGAGAATGGAAATTAAATGTTCTCATCGTATACATATTTGGGAGTTGATAGTCGGAAAAAAGAGAGTGGACGGTCGGACTGGAAAAGGAAAATTTCAGAGGGAAACTGTTAATAACAGAATAAACATATAAAAGAGAATTGGGAAGAACCCATGTTTTCTAAGGACTCTCCCATCTAGTTTTCAGAAACTAGATGGGAGAATCCTTTCACAATGCATCTGCATATCAAATCATATTAAAAATCTACACTTTGCCCTGGCCAGTGTGTTCAGTGGTTGGAGCATCGGTTCACACACCAAAGGGTCATGGGTTTGATTCCCAGTCAAGGGCTTGTACCTGGGTTGCAGGTTCGATCCATGGCCTCAGTCAGGGTGGGCACAGGAGGCAACCAATTTTTGTCTCTTTCTCTCTCTCTCTCTCTCTCTCTCTCTCTCTCTCTCTCTCTCTCTCTCCCCGCTCCCTTTCTCTTTCTCCCTCTAATCCAGTCTCTCTAAAAATCAATGGGAAAAAATATTGTTGGGTGAGGATTAACAAAAAAAAGTTTACACTTTAAATATATTATAATGTTATATGTCAGCTATACCTCCAGTAAAGCTGAAATAAACAAACAAAAATTAAAAACATAGGTGGAGGATCTAACTAGAATTTTCTCCAAGGAAGATACACAAATGGCAAGGAAGCACATGGGAAGATGTTCGACATCATTCATTATCAGGGAAATGGAAATTAAAGCCATAGGGAGCTTCCACTTTATGCCCATCAAGATGCCAGGCCTGCCTTTCGAGGTCTCCCTACCTATAGCACCTCTGAGAGTCTACCAGGGCCTCACAGATGCTCTCAAAAGAACTGGTCACTTTAAGCTTTTCATAGAACTGGGCGGGTGATTAACCCACGTGCTGGGCATCCTATACATAGTTTCTCCAATCAGGAGGGTGAGCGGGACTTTCTTTCTTTAAAAAAATTTTTTTTTATTGATTTTTTACAGAGAGGAAGGGAAAGGAATAGAGAGTTAGAAACATCAATGAGAGAGAAACATCCATCAGCTGCCTTCTGCATGCCCCCTACTGGGGATGTCCCTGCAACCAAGGTACATGCCCTTGAGTGGAATCGAACCTGAGACCCTTCAGTCTGCAGGCCGACGCTCTATCCACTAAGCCAAACCAGTCAGGGTGAGCTGGACTTTCTCGTGGGGTCCAGCACACTGTGGCTGTTTTCTTCTTTCTTGGATGATTTCTCTCCCTGGAAACTCCTAACACTGCCCTGTATTCTAGCCCTAGAGTGTTGACGCAGTTCCACACATGCTCTCAGCACATGTGACCCCAGCACTGGCTGTCGCTGTGGCTCTCTCCCAGGGGTTGCCTAAACCCACACACAACTTGCTTTCTGGTTTCCTTGTTGTGTTCTGCCAAACACACTTCGATCCCCTTCAGACCCAATGCAAATGCCCTTCTTCTGGTTATTTTTGTTTGCATACATGACTGTTTCATTTTATTCCTACTTTTTCCCTGGGGTTGCGTTTTTATTGTCACGGTTCCTAGGCATATTTGGCCTTGATGGACTTCTTTCTCTCTCTCTCTAAAAAAAAACACTACAAATTATATTTTAAAACTATGAAAATTGTATTAAAAACTTGCATTGGCATAAAGATGGATTTATTACTATTACAGGGTAAAACATGTTCCTCCACCTACAAGTTCTTTTTCCCTTCTGATTTTGAAAGAAATTAAAGCATTTTGGCGAGTCTTGTTAAAATGAAAAGCAAACAGAGGCCAACCTTGAAAATTCCCTGAGCAGACACTGCCAGTTGAGTCATACAAGGAAGCAGGATCTAGCTCATTTGGCAAGGTTAACTTGACCTGGGTCGTTTCTTGCTTATTTGCCTCTGAAAATCGCCAGAAAAAGTTAAACTGTTTCCCAAGGTTGATATGAGGTAAGCTCTGACCAATTCCCTGTCATTTGAGAAAATTATAATCTTGTAACCAATCGCTGCTTTAAGAATATACAGTCACTGCTTTCTCACTATATAAGCTACTTTATAACAATACTAGAGGCACAGGTAGGGTCCCTAGTGGCTGCCAGCTGGGACCTCCCCTCTCCCAACTCCCTGCAACAGCCACCAATGGCCAGGGCCTCCCTTCCCCATGTGGTTGGCCATCTGGCCCCACCCCCAGTTGAACTCCTGAACTCTGGGTGGAGGGGACAATTTGCATATTAAACTTTTATTATATAGGCTAGAGGCTCAGTGCACAAAATTCATGCACAAAGGCTGGGAGGTGTTCTTCAGCCCAGCCTGCTCCCTCTCCAATCTGGGACCCCTTGAGGGATGTCTAACTGCCCATTTAGGCCTGATCCAGGTAGGATCGTGCCTAAACGGGCAGTCAGACTTCTCTCTCACAATCCAGAACTGCTGGCTCCCAACTGCTCACCTGCCTGCCTTCTGATTGCCCCTAACTGCTTCTGCCTGCCAGCCTGAGCACCCCTAACCACTTCCCTGTGGGCCTGGTCATCCCTAACTGCCCTCCCCTGCAGACCTTATTCCCCCCCAACTGCCGTTACCTGCAGGCTCAGTCACCCCCAACTTCCCTTCTCTGCCGGCCTGGTCCCTCTCAACTGCCCTCCCCTGCTGGCCATCTTGTGGTGGCCAACTTGTGTCCACATGGGGGCAGGATCTTGTGACCACATGGGGGCAGACATCTTGTGTGTTGTAGTGATGGTCAATCTGCATATTACTCTTTTATTAGATAGGATAGAAGCCTGCTGCACAGGTGGGGGCCAGCTGATTTGCCCTTAAGGGTGTCCTGGATCAGGGTGGGTGTTCCCTTGGGGCATGGGGTGGCCTGGGAGAGAGGCCTGTGGTGGTTTGCAGGCTGGCCATACCTCCCGGTGAACCAACCAGAGGCCCTGGTATCTGGAATTTATTTATCTTCTACAATTGAAACTTTGTAGTTTGAAGCAGAGCCAAGCCTTCTGCTCACACAGCCATTGAAACTTTCTTGACTTAAGAGGAGGCCTGGGCCGGCCACAGTGTGTGGAAAGCTTGGCTTCCTCCATTGCTGGGACAACCCAAGCCTCCCTCCTGCTCTTTCTGTGGCTGTAGCCATCTTGGTTGGGTTAATTTGCATACTTCCTCTGATTGGCTGGTAAGCATGGCTGGTGGTAAAGTGGAGGTATTGCCAATTTGCATATTAATCTTTTATAAGATAAGATATCCCAGGGCCTCACCCTACATTTCGGTTTGAGTGCCCTGGTTTGCAAACTGTCTTTCTTGGTGTGTGCATCAAGCTTTTACTAACGACTACTTCGCCGATTCATTGGTTTTACTTCTGCTGTTTTTGAAATTTGAAAGTCCCTAGAAATACTGTGGACTCGGGGCATTGAGGCCTTCTGAGCCCATCTCCGTTTCCCTAGTTCACAACCTAGTATGTTCACAGCCAATAGTCAACAAATGTTTGCCGAATGAGAGAAATACTCCAAAAAGTTTGTTTGGGAACCAAACAAGAGAGTAGTTCCAGACGCCATTTCTAAACTGTGAGTGCTACACAAATAAAAGGAATTGGGGGGAGGGAGAGAGATGCTAATTTGGAGAATGGAACTCAAGATTTCACTCAGAGGAGGGGAAACACCAGCAGGCTAGCAGCGTTTAGAGGCAGAGCAGGAGGAAAATCAGAGACAACTCTGACCCCCTGCAACATTTCGCAAAGCCTTGGACCCGGGTGGCTGTCGCCCCTGGATTTGGACAGCTGTCAGGAAGCTCAGCGGGAAAGGAGAACAAACATATGTCGGAGACGCAGGCAGCCTCAGCCTGTGAAAAAGCCGCCACAGGCCTGGCGCCACCAGATGGCAGTGTGTCAACGGGGAGTTGACAATTAATGACTTTGTTCTGATGCCTGAACAGAGGCACCTGCGTGTGTTTGGACTTTTGCTGGTAAGTTTTCTTCTCATTATCTAATGAGGGTTTTTGTTTTTTTTAAATCAAGAGCAAAGAATATAGCCCTGCCGGTGTGGCTCAGTGGTTGAGTGTCGACCTATGAACCAGGAGGGCACATGCCTGGGTGGTGGGATCAATCCCTAGTGTGGGGTGTGCGGCCAATGAATGATTCTCTCTCATCATTGATGTTTCTATTCCCCTCTCCCTTCCTCTCTGAAGTAAAAATAAAAAACTACACACACACACACACACACACACACACATATATATATATATATATATATATATATATATATATATATATATATTTAAAAAGAGCAAAGAATACAAAAATGAGTATGTTATTATGGTCTTTGCCTACAATTAGACTGGAGTCAAGACACGCAAATAAAAGTGACACTTATTGCCGAAACCAGTTTGGCTCAGTGGATAGAGCGTCAGCCTGCAGACTGAAAGGTCCCAGGTTCAATTCCGGTCAGGGGCATGTACCTTGGTTGTGGGCACATCTCCAGTAGGAGGTGTGCAGGAGGCGGCTGATCGATGTCTCTCTCTTATCGATGTTTCTAACTCTCTATCCCTCTTCCTTCCTCTCTGTAAAAAATCAATAAAATATATTTTTTAAAAAGTGATACTTATTGATAGTCACGATACACAAATTCAATCAGCATCATCAACTGCAAAAGACCCTTGGTATGGACGTTTCACTGAGTTGACCTTGGTGAAGGGTCTTCTGAGTCTTGTGGCTAGAAACCGATTCACTGGGTGAAGTTGTGAATTGTGCGGGCGGGGCCTGGGGTACCAGTCATCCAGAGAACAGTCTAGAGCTGGGTAAGTGCCACCATGTGAGAGGTCTCGCCCTGCGCCAAGCCCAGGCTCAGCCTCCCCTCCGCAGGGAGGACTCACAGAGAACTCTGCCTGGCATCCCCGCCTCATCCTACTAACCCTCAGAGGCAGCGTCCGCGCCTGAGTCTTATGGCGATGACACTTAGGATAGTGTGCCAGGCCCACCATAGCAACCCACCACAGACTGGACGACTTCAACAACCAACATTCACTTCCTCACAGTTCTGGAGGCGAGAAGTACAAGTTCAAGGCTTCAGGAGGTTAGTTTCTGCTGGAACCTCTGGGCTTGGCTTGGAGATGACCGCCTTCCGCCTTCTTTCCCGTGATTTTCCCGTCTACAGGGATCGGTGTCCAATCTCCTCTTCTTAGAAAGACAGCAGTCAGATTGAACCAGGGTTCCTTCTAATGACTTCCCCGTCACTTAATTACCTCTTTAACGACCCTGTCTCCACCCTGGCTGGTGTGGCCCGGTTGGTTGGGTGTTGTCCCGTGCATAGAAAGGTTGTCATCAGTTCCATTTCTGGTCGGGGCACATGCCTGAGCTTTCAGGCTTGATCCCCAGTAGGGGGTGTGCAGAAGGCAACCAATTGATGTTTTGCTCTCACCTGGATGTTTCTCTCTTTTCTCCCGTCCTCTCTCAATCTCTCCAAATCAATTTTTTAAATCTTTTTTTTTTTAGTTGCATTTGAGGTTCTGAGGATTAGGATTTCAACAGATGACTGTTGGGGAGACACACACAGCCCATAACTACACCCCGGCTCGCCCACTGACTAACAGGGCGATGCAGTCATGCTAAGCCAGCCACTCTCTGGGCCTCGGGCTTCTTGGCTATAAAACCCGGTTGTCGGATTATGTCATCTCTGTGGTCGAAAAGTCCATGATCGCTTCCATCGGAACAAGCGTGAGTTTTTGCAAGATCAGGAGCAGGACGGTTTCCAAACCGGCCACAAAGGACAATTGTCTCGGCGCCTGGAATGGACGTGTGCCTGCACGTAGGTTTCTGTATGCTCTGTGCACACGGAGACAGCTTTCTTCAGCTGCCGGAGGCCACCTGCCGCACGCACTCAGGCTTCGGGGCAACATCAGGACAAAACTCAGTCCGAATATACACTGAGTGGCCGGATTATGATGATCTCTGAACGCATAATAATCTGGCCACTCAGTATATATTAATAGGTAGATAGATAGATAGATAGATAGATAGATGATAGAGAGATTGATAGATTAGAGGCCTGGTGCATGAATATGTGCATGGGTGGGGTCCGGCCAGCCTGGCCAGGGCAAGGGGACATGGGCAGTTGGCCGGCCTGCCTGCTGGTTGAACTCCTGGTCAAGGGGATAATTTGCATATTAGCCTTTTATTATATAGGATATACACTGAGTGGCCAGATTAATATGACCTCTGAATGCATCATAATCTGGCCACTCAGTGTATATTAATATACATATTAGAGGCCTGGTGCATGAATTTGTGCCTGGATGAGGTCCGGCCAGCCTGGCCAGGGCGAGGGGACATGGGCAGTTGGCCGGCCTATCTGCTGGTCAAACTCCTGGTTGAGGGGACAATTTGAATATTAGCCTTTTGTTATATAGGATAGACACTGAGTGGTCAGATTATTATGCATTCAGAGATCTTCATCATCTGGCCACTCAGTGTGTCTTCTCCATAACCATTGGTCATTTCCCCTTGATTGCATCTTTGAAAGAAAAACTAAAGAAATACTCAAAGGTCCCATAAGTGATGGGTCCACTGGTCATGTTCCAGTCACTTCATTCTCTTCCAAGAGCCCTTGTCCATGTGTGTGATAGTGTCCTTATGTGGGTTCTCCTCTCAGGCACCTACTCCTGCCCTATGCCTGCCCAGCAAACAACAAGATCAGGGCTCAGTTCAAAAGTTACCTCCTCTATAAACCCCCCACCCCCAGACTGCCCCAAAGAGTCACCTGTTCTTCGTTCTGTGTCCCATATACACAGTGACCTAATCTGTGATGATAATAAGAATCATTTCCAACAGGCATCTAGCACTGTCAGCGGGCCAGGCGTAGGTCTACATGCATCATGTATAACAACTCGTTGCATCTTCATTCCATCTCTTCTCCCCACTGAACAGATGAAACGGAGGCAGAAAGAGGTGCGTTCACGTGAGCAAGCTTCCTCCGAAAGGGACTCAAAGCCACACAGTACACATGCAGGGTTTGAGCCAGCCATGAAGCTGTAGGTTCTGCACGACCTTGTTTGGCAATTAAAATTTGTTTGCCTTTCTGTCTCTCACCGGACAAGGACCATTTCATATTCATCTCACCTCTCACCGTAGAGCAGGAGAGTAGTCTAATAGTGAATCAATAAAATTATCACCCAAGCACTCTGTCATGTATTGTGCTGGTCCTGGCACCTTCACTTCTCGCGATATCTCCCGTCCCCCTTCCTCTCCTCCCCATGACACTCCTGCTGCTGCATCCTTTCTCCAGTCTGTAGCGTTACCAGCTGCATCTGTCTCTGGCAGGTTATCTGCATGGGGATATGAGATCGGTCCAGGTGACTTCTAATCAGGACAGTCCCTGGCATGCCCAGCTCAGCTTCCGGTTTAGAAGGGGGGGGGCCTGCTGTCCTTTCCAAGTTCACGAAACCCCACGGTTAACACAGCCTCCTTACCTCGGGGGCCCTGTCTGCATTGTTCTTCCTCTCACGTCAGGGCTCAGACGTGAGCCGGAAGGTCAGCGTCCCCTCCCCTGGTCTGACCTCCCTCTCCAGGCCCAGCCTGTCGCCCGCCAGGGCCCAGATGCTGACCCACAACAGCTGGGATTCCTTCGGCAGCAGTGACCCCGCGGCTCTGGGTGATCCTTCGGCGGCTGTGTGCCGTGCAAACAGGATGCCACACACTGCAAGCACCAGAGAAGAATAAACCTGGCGGAAATGCCAGGAAGTCCTTGAGGGGGGGCAGGGAGAGGAGGCGACCTGGTGATAATGATCCCACCCCAAAGAAACCACGGAGAGAAGTCAGACGATTTTCTTTTTTTTCTTAAATATATTTTATTGATTTTTTACAGAGGGGAAGGGAGAGAGATAGAAAGTCAGAAACATCGATGAGAGAGAGACATCGATCAGCTGCCTCCCGCACGCCCCACAGCGGAGATGTGACCGCAAGCAAGGTACATGCCCCCGACCGGAATTGAACCCCGGACCCCCCAGTCCGCAAGCCGATGCTCCATCCACTGAGCCAAACCGGTCTCGGCCGGACGATTTTCTAACACGGGGAGAGAGAGAGATGCAAGTACAACCCTGCAATCTGGAAGGGTTGCCCAAAGGAGCCCTGGTCAATATTGCAACGTGAATATCCAGATGGCTTTCTGTAGGGCAGACAAGCACTATTGGAGGAAGAAGGGGGTAGGTAGGAGGGAGGGAAAGAGAAATCTGCATTTAATTTCAAACTGTCCTCCAGGGCTCCCCACCCCTGGATCCCTGAGGGGGAGAAAAAGAGGGAGGACAGAGGAAAGGAAAATAGTAACACGGAGCTGCTGTGAATGTGTGTGTTCTCCTCTCTCCAGCTCTGTTTATCCAGCTCAGGCCAGCAGATCCCACAGGGGGTTCTACTGAACACTAGCTCTTCTTCAAGACCTGAATCTGTGTGACTGTGGGGAGACCAGGGGCGGGCATGTCCTGTGATCAGACTGTTTCAGAAATCCTGGGTTGATCACAATTTTCTTTCTTTCTTTCTTTTTTTTAATATATTTTATTGATTTTTTGCAGAGAGGAAGGGACAGGGATAGAGAGCTAGAAACATCAACGAGAGAGAGACATCGATCAGCCACCTCCTGCACACCTCCTACTGGGGATGTGCCCGCAACCAAGGTACATGCCCTTGACCAGAATCGAACCTGGGACTTCTCAGTCCGCAGGCCGATGCTCTATCCACTGAGCCAAACCAGTCAGGGCATTTATCACAATTTTCACTGCTTGTTTGCTGCAGGGTTTACAGACGGCTTTCACCTGGACATTGTGACTCTCAGTACTGACAGATAAATGGCATTTCTCAAATGTATTTATTTTTTTTAATCTTTATTGTTGAAAGTATTACAGATGTCCCCCTTTTCCCCTTCCCCCCACACTGTCCCCTTCCAGCCTGCCCCACTCCCCACCCCGGCCTTCACTGCCCTATGATCTGAGTCCATGGAGGACGCATATAAACATACAAGTTTTTGGTTGATCTCTTCCCATGCCCCAATCTCCAAGTCCCAACCCCCGTCTCCCCGCCTCCACTCGGAGGTGCATCAGCCTGTTCTGTGCTTCTGTGTCTCTGAATCCTTTTGGCTCATCAGCTCATTTTATTCATTAGAGTCCACGTGTGAGTGAGATCATGTGACACTTGTCTTTCTCTGACTGGCTTTTTTCGTTCCAGGTTACCTCTGTGTCCTTTGTTTTTATGGCTGCCTAGTTTCCCCTGGTGTAAATGGCATTTTTAAAAATTGAGATGAACTCATGGAGTGTTTTCTAGACCTAGAATCCTAAAGAATGCCACCATGGAACATTTCCAAAGCAATTTTTTTTAAAAAAAATCCTGTGTCTCTGCCCTGGCGTTCAGTGGTGAGGTCTGTCTCAGCTGCACCCTTTCTTTCTCCGCCCCACCCCCACTGCCCTAATCCCGGCAGCAATTTCCTGGCTTGGCTGCCCAGGTCCGGTTCTTCCACCTGAACTCTATCCTGCACACAGCTGACTGCCTTATCCTCACCCGGCCCAGCCTAACACCTCCAGCTGCCTCCGAGAGTCCACAAAACCCGCACCACACACCTTGACTCTTACCCCAAATAAGAATATTTCTTGCATTCTTGCTACCTGCACAGAACTGTTCTAAGCACTTTATATATTAACTAGAGGCCTGGTGCATGAAATTCGTGCATGGGGGGGAGGGAGTAATCCTTCAGCCCAGTCTGTACCCTCTCCAATCTGGAACCCCTCGAGGGATGTCTGACTGCCCATTTAGGCCTGATACCTCTCACAATCCAGGTCTGCTGGCTCCCAACTGTTTGCCTGCCTGCCAGCCTGATCACCCCCTAACCACTCTCCTGCCAGCCTGATTGATGCCTAACTGCTCCCTTGCCAGTTCGATTGCCCCTCCCCTGCCGGCCTGATCACCCCAACTACCCTCCCCTGCTGGCTATCTTATGGCGGCTATCTTGTGTCCACATGGGGGCAGCCGCCGTGTATGTTGGAGTGACAGTCAATTTGCATATTACTCTTTTATTAGATAGGACTAGAGGCCTGATGCACGAAATTCATGCAAAAGTAGGCCTTCCTTTTCCCAGCTACCGGCCCTGGCTTCCCTCTGCCACCTAGGACCTGGGTTTTCCTCGCAGCCCCGGCTTTGTCCAGAAGGTTGTCGGGAAGGATGTCTGGAAGGACATCCTGTCCAATTAGCACATTATGTTTTTTTATTATTACAGATTATCTCATGCAGTCCTCCTACCCCCTCATGAAGTAGGAGCATTCTTTTGAAATTTGACAAATGAGAAAACCAAGATAGAGACAAGCTTAGTTCCTAGCTCATGGACAGGTAGCTAATAAACAGCGGGACTATAGTAATATTGACCCCCAAGACGTCATATACCTGCCAAGAATGAATCCTTGCGGTTAACCGGGCTCAAGTTCATAATCAGAGCCGGCCAGTCACTGCGGATGGGAACCTCTCACACACTGAGCGTTTCAGGGGAAAGCCACAGACTGAACTGCCAGCCTCCTGTACTGAGTGCCTATTGTCAGAGCCGCTCCTTATAAAGGACTTCCTGGAACCATCTTTCAACCAATGGGCTTAACCCTGCCCCATCCAATGGGAAGTGTGCAGCTATCGTTTCATTTGCATTTTTGCTGACTAATGAGAGCAGCTCTGTAAGGACCATCAGGTTGTGTGATTGGCCAGTCAGAACCGTGCTATCTGGACCAATCAGATGGCACATTTACATTCCTCATTTGCATAGAAATGGGCCAATCAGGGACTGGAATGGGACCTTCCTCTGTAAAAGCAGGCCTCCCCTTTTTGTTACCCAGCTCAAGAGGTTGCTGCTTGAGGTGTTGTATTCAGGAATGAGTGAATCATGGTTGTCATTAGGTACAGTGGTACCTCGAGATACGAGTGCTCTAACATACGAGATTTTTGAGATATGAGCCCTCGAGCGAGCGATTTTTGCTTTGAAATACGAGCAACATCTGAGATAGGAGTAATCTTGTGGATCGCAGGCTGCACACGACCCACCAGTTTACCGTGACTCGAGCGTCTCATAGTTTCCCACGCCTCAAGGTTATGGAACGAATTAAACTCGTATCTCGAGGTACCACTGTACTTCTATTTACCGGCAAAGTGAAGAAGACAGGGGATTCGTAGCCAAAGCTCTGTCTCCCTGAAGCGGGGCTTACCCATTGCTTCTGTACAATGTTTGGTTAATTATATGTTGCCAAATGGAGAAACCATTTGCAGTTGGCTCCATTTCTCTGTTGGGTCTCTGTCAAGCTCGTCCCGCTTACAGCTGTGTCTGCAAAATACTGCGCTGTGTTTTAACAAGAATAGCGTTTAGGCTCTGGCAGGTGTTTCTCAGTGGTTAGAGCAGTGGCGGGCAAACTCCTTAGTCGACAGAATGGCAAACCGCGGCTCGCCTGCAGTGTGCTGACCACTGGGTTAGAGTATTGGCTCCTGCACCCAAGGGTCACAGGTTCAATTCCCGGTCAAGGGCATGCACCTGGGTTGTCCCGGTCAGAAGGCAACCAATCAATTTGTCTCTCTCACATCAGTGTTTTTTTCCCCTCTCTCAACTTCTCTCTTTCTCTCCCCTCCTCCTTCCTCCCTCCCTCCCTTCCACTCTCTCTAAAAATCAATGGGGAAAATGCCCTCAAGTGAGGAAGAACAACAACATCAAAAGAATCTAATTTAGTAAGAACTGTCTAGAGTCCAGAGAAAGAGTGCAGCATAATTTGGGTTCAAGTGTGACAAAATCAGAGCAAGATGGTGAGGAAGGCTAACACCCATAGCCTGTAAGTGAATAAATCCATTTAGTTCTCCCCACCCTGTGAGGTCGGTGCACATCCCCCGCCACCCATTTTAAAGATGAGGAAACTGAGGTTGAGCGAGATCCAGGAAGGTGCCAGTGTCGCCGAGTGAGAAAGTGGTGGAACCAAGAATTGAGCTGAAACGGCTTATTTCTAAGGGGATTCTTTCTCTTAATATTTCCAAAGCGAACCCTCCTCTCCTGAGTGTTTTGAAACTGTTCTCTCAACTTCCCTCAAAATGGTCCGTACTTGTTTGGAAATGGACCAGCAGGGGGCAGGCGTGGCACAGTGACCCTGTGAGGCAGCTGTAGGAGGTGAGCCATCGGAGGGAGCCCTTGGGATGTTTGGCAGATACAGACAAGCAGGCAGATTTGAGACCCCCCCAGGACTGAGACTCCACAGGGACTGCCCTTGACCCCCATGTGAGGAGTGAGGGACCGAGAAGAACCAAAGTTACCTGGCCAACATGGCTCCGTGGTTGAGCACCAACCTATGAACCAGAAGGTCACAGTTCGATTCCCGGCCAGGGCTCATGCCCAGGTTGCAGGCTTGACCCCCAGTAGGGGGCGTGCAGGAGGCAGCCGATCAATGATTCTCTCTCATTGTTGATGTTTCCCCCTCTCCCTCTCCTTCTCCCTTCTTCTCTGAAATCAATATAAATCTATTTTTAAAAACAAGAAGAACCAACCCTAGCCGGTTTGGCTCAATGGATAGAGTGTTGGCCTGCTGACTGAAGGGTCCCAGGTTAGATTCTGGCCAAGGGTACATGCCTGGTTTGCGGTCTCAATTCCCAGTAGGGGGCCTGCAGGAGGCAGCCAATCAATGATTCTCTCTCTTCACTGATGTTTAAAGAGGAGACTGAGGAGGAGAAGGAAGAGGAGGAGGAAGAAGAGGAAAAGAAGAAGAAGGAAGAGGAGGAGGAAGAGAAGAAGGAAAGGAAGAAGAAGAAGAACCAAAATCAATGCCGGTGTTCAGATTGGAAGACTCAGGGATACTCCCAGCTCTCACTGCTTTGTGCAGGGACTAGAACACCGCCTCCTGGCTGGCTACCAGTTCTTTAACCTGATTTTTACTCGGCACATGATGGACAGCCTGTCTTTACCAATGAAGCATCAACTTGGAATACTTACAAAGCATCTCTTTCTTTCTTTCTTTCTTCTTTCTTTCTTTCTTTCTTTCTTTCTTTCTTTCTTTCTTTCTTTCTTTCTTTCTTTCTTTTTAAAACAAAAACCTGAATTACTAGGAGACATACGTTGTGCCCCAGACAGGGCTAGGATCAGACACGATGAATGGAGAGAGACATGGCTAAAGGTATGAACACCCAGGCCCTTCTCTCCAACGACCCATTCCATTGATAAGCTGGTGGGACAATGGAGGGCATGGCTGGCCGGCTGCGTACTTGTGGTCTGAGGGAGAAAGGAATCCTCACTGCCCCTTGATAACCCCCTTTTGGTGCCTGAACACCATTTGAGGGTCCATCGATGCTCCAAACAGACCTTGGAGCTCATGTACTCAAACATTCTCGTTTTCATAGGAGGAGCCTGGGCCCAGAGGGATTATGGGACTTTCCCAGCATCACACAGGTTGTTCTGGATCCAGGTGTCGAGTCCCTGAATCCCTGCTGCTCCCTCCCACCCCCCTCTGTCTCATTTTCTTTGGTAATAAAAATACAGGGTGGGGGGGGGGAGTGTAATACTTGGACATTCCTAGGACTTAGAGCGAATTCCTGAGAGGCTTTCTCCGTCCCAAGAAGGACTGCACAGGAAGCTTCCCCCGGAATCTCACCACAGGAATGCCTGCCCCACGGTCCGCAGCGGGGCTGGTGGACCTGGTCCTCTGCCAGCTGCTCAAGGACACTGTCCTCAGGGGCATCGTTGGTGCCTCCGTTCAGCCACGGGGTTGGGGGGGGGGGAGGAAGAGGGGGGGAACAGGCTGTAGACTCTTTCAAACCTCCAGGGGTCCAGCTCTGCCTTCGCTTCAGCAGATGGGCCCCAAGTCAGCGGATCATAAATCTTCAGCAAGAGGGCTCGCTCTCTCATCCAGCTCCTGCTTGGAAGCAGGGTTTTTATTATTCCTAATTTCATTATTCCTATTTTTATTATTCCTAATTTTACAGATGAGGACCCGAATCCCAGAGAGGTTAAACAGACTCTCCCGAGCTCCTAGCACAGTGGTTCTCAACCTGTGGGTTGAGACCCCTTTGGGGGGGGGTCGAACGACCCTTTCACAGGGGTCGCCTAAGACCATCGGAAAAGACAGGTGTTTACATTATAATTCATAACAATAGCAACATTACAGCTATGAAGTATGGTTGGGGGTCACCACCACATGAGGAGCTGTATTAAAGGGTCGCGGCATTAGAAAGGTTGAGAACCACTGTCCTAGCACTTACTCATGAGAACGGCCACTGAAGGCTGTTAACTTCTCAGAATCCTGGAGGCTTAGACGGTCAGGGCCGAGGCGACCTTCCGAACACGGGGACCCTATTTTCAGAACCCAAAGCTGGGACGCTTAGCCCTACACACCCCAGTGCACTTCCAGGGATGGCGGGCAGGTTGTGGGAGCCGGGGCGACCCCAGAAAAGGGGGCTCGCTGCTGGGGTTCTGACAGACCCCCCAGCCCAGTCTCCCTTGTTTCCGATGCCCGGAGAAGAGGACGGAGGAGGTCGCAGGCAGAAACATTTTTCTGTTTTCTCAGCTCTGAAGGTCGAGTCAACAGGGTGTGGGTGGCACACGACAAGAGGGGCCATTGTTCAGGCCGGTTGCTTCTCCAGTGCACAGGCCTGTCCCCTAGGGGCCGGCAGCGTCCAGGGCGGATGCGGCGGGCCCTGCCCACCCGCTAACCAGCACTGGAGGCCGGAGGAAAGCCGGGGCTTGAACTCTTCGCAGAGCTGGGCCGCCAGGCCACCGGGAGTCTGGAGAAGGAAAGGTAGTTTTCCTGCAGGCGCCGAATTCTGGGGAAAGTAGATGGTGTTCTCTTTGCATACGTATTTTAAGTTGCTTTCAGAGAGGGAGGGAGAGGGAGAGAGAGAGAGAAACATCAGGGAGGAGAGAATCATCAACTGGCTGCCTTTTACATGCCCCGCAGTGGGGTTCGAGCCTGTAATCTAGGCATGTGCCCTGACCGGGAATCAAACCCTGACCTCCTGGTTCATAGGTCGTCGCTCAACCTCTGAGCCACACTGGCATGCCTGGATGATGTTTTTTTTTTTCTCTTTCTTTCTTCCTTTCTTTCTTTCTTTCTTTCTTTCTTTCTTTCTTTCTTTCTTTCTTTTTTTCTTTCTTTCTTCTTTCTTCCTTCCTTCCTTCCCTCCCTCCCTCCCTTCCTCCTCCTCCTCCTCCTCCTTCTTTCTTCTTCTTCTTCTTCTTCTTCTTCTTCTTCTTCTTCTTCTTCTTCTTCTTCTCCTCCTCCTCCTCCTCCTCCTCCTCCTCCTCCTCCTCCTCCTCCTTCTTCTTCTTCTTCTCTCTCTCTCTCTCTCTCTCTCTCTCTCTCTCTCTCTCTCTCTCTCTCTCTCTCTCTCTCTCTCTCTC
>PVJN01037219.1:0-21046 GCA_004026805.1 Lasiurus borealis | reverse complement strand
TTAAAGAATAAAAACAAAGAGAACAAGTAGAACACTGAGGCCCCTAATATTTTATTAACAACACTAGAGGCCCAGTGTGTGAAAATTCATGCATTGGAGGTGGGGTCCCTCAGCCTGGCCTGCCTGTTCTCAGTCTGGGAGCCCTTTGTTAATAACCATTCTCTCTACTTAAGGAACTTGCTGCCTCTTTAAAGTGATATAATTATTATTAAGCAACCTGGGGATCAGGAGAAGGCAATGGCCCCATCACGTCCTCAGCCAGCCCTGTTTACCTGAGCCTTGGGTGGCCCTGAGTGGCTGGGCATCTGGGCAGCTGGGAAGCCTCCATTTAAGGCTTGTCTATGCCTCGGGTCAGTCCTGAGTGGCTGGGGGACTGAGGATACTGGGGGACTCTTGTGACAGGCATGCAGTAAGGCCAGGTCTGCCTTGCTACCTGGCTGCCACCCTGGAGGGGCTGAGGGGACTGGGTACCATCATCTTGTGACTATGGGCACCGCCATCTTTGAGGGCATGGTAGTCAATTAGCATATTCCTTCCTATTGGCTGTGGGCACCACCATCTTTGAGGCAGGACAGTCAATTAGCATATTCTCTCTTTAATCGATAGGATAGTAAGGATTGTATCTCTTTATTATTTTAAAATATAATTGCGTTTTCATGTAATTGTGTTATTTTGGTGAAGTGGGAGTAGAATAGATAATTTTTAACAAATTTCTAATATAGCTTATAACTCTCACCAGAGGTTATAAAATTATTAATTTTGTTGTTGTTTTACAAAGGAACATTATCACTATTGATCCTCATATCATGTGTGTTCTTTTATTTTGTCATTCTCTTCTCTGATCTTTACTTTTTTCAGATTAAATTCTTATTTAATCTGCAGTTCAGTAGGTTAAATACATTTTTACTTATTATATTTTCAACTTACTATTAGTTGTGATATATGTGTACATCATTAATTTTTTCTCTCTCCTAATAAATAGGTTTGGGGCTCTAATTTTTATTTTACTTTAATACAGTTTATCTTGCATATCATTAGACAAATAATAGAAGTAATATGAGTTTTAAAATTATTTATCTTCTCAAGAGAATATTTACATGTGGCAGTAAACTGAGAGCATTGGTAATATTTAATTACTTTAAAATATATTTTATTGATTTTTTACAGAGAGGAAAGGAGAGGGATGGAGAGTTAGAAACATCGATGAGAGAGAAACATCCATCAGTTGCCTCCTGCACACTCTCTACTGGGGATATGCCTACAACCAAGGTATGTGTCCTTGATCAGAATCAAACCTGGGACCCTTGAGTCTACAGGCCAACATCCTATCTATTGAGCCAAAATAGTTAGGGCATCTTTGATGACTTTAATACAAAGTGAAAGATTGAGATTATCCAGAATTGGACTTGAGTAATTGACAAAAGTGTTTCCAGTGTTTTCTAACATTGGGATCCACTGGAATATGGTATGGCTTTGACAGGCCTGAGATTTCAACTTTGCCCTTCTGGTTCCATCAGAATATGGATAGTTTTTATAGCCTCTTATACCTTATGTGACTAATTCTGGGGTCTTTACTCTGGATTTCCATTTTTAATCAACGGATTGACTCATAATTCTGCACTGGAATGAGAACTCTCTATGCCTTAATCTGCTCTTACCAAAATAAGTGTGTGTTAAAGGATTTTACCTTTAAGAAAAAAGAATATGAGAACTATTCACAGGGTCTTTGACTTACCGTGGTTTGATTTGCTTTTTGAATTTAGGCGAGTGTCAAGGCAATACACATTTAATGGAAGCTGTAATTTAAATTTTGATCTTTTTCTGGGCTAGCAATATGTGGTATCATACTCTCTCATTGTGTGCTAGGTAGTGGCAGCAAGCCTCAGCTCCAGTGAGCCATTCAGTGGTGAGTGCTAACGACAAATACTCTACAGTGTACTATTTTGCTGGTATGTTTTTTATTTGTTTGTTTGTGGATGTTGTGTTTTATGTTTTCTCATCCTATTTTGTCTACAAAACAACCATCTGTGTCTCCTGCTTCTGGTGACAGGAAGAAGAGCAAAGTGTTACTCTTGAGAGGAAACTTGCCACATCTGCCCAACAGTGGGCTAATGTTAAGTGTTTGAGTACATCTAAGACAAGTGAGGCTAAGCTCTGCAATTCAGTAGGTTAGTATATTAAATATATTTTGACTTATTTTTTTTAACTTACTATTTACTGAAACATAACTCCATTGTAAGTTGAGGAGCATCTGTAGATCCTCAATGTTTTATTTGTATTTACAAATTCTAACATGCTTTCAGTTACATCTTTTAAAAAGTATGGTAAACTCTTTGCTCTAATGCTTTGTTATGACCTTTTACAATGAGAATCATTTAAGCTCTGCTATTGACTATATATTAGGGGTTGATTTTTCTTAGCATGTATCACTTAAAATATTTATCATAAAGTGTTGCTGAGGAAACATGATGCAGTACCAAGCAAATTAAACTCCTTAATATATTTTAAATTTGAAAGTTTTAAAAATATAATCCACCATATTTAATTTTCAAGACATCTTTTTACTATGTTACATTTTTAAATTTAAAAACTCAGTTTATGGTAATTTTATTGAAACTAAGTAGTTTAATAATTTATTGTATTTAACAAAGATTGAGAGAAAGTGTTATAATTTTTATTGTTTAAAGTACAGTATTAAAATTGAAGTATATATGTCTCTTTTTTCCTGCGCCCCCATTGACCTCCTCCGGCCTCTCCTACTCCCCCTGGAACATGCCTACCTACCCCCTCCCAGTGTCTGTGTTCATTGTCTATGCTTATATTGCATACATACAAGTCCTTCAGTTGATTTATTAGCTGCCCAACTCCAACCCTCTCCTGCCTTCCTGTTGTAGTTTGACAGTCACTCTTAACGATACCGGAACTTTCTCAAATAGGAACTTTATGAAAAATTATCAACTTGCACTAATATACTATTTGCCAAAATTTCAAAGTATTTTCATATTCAGTATTTAAGTGGAAAAATGGTTTCCTTATTAAATATATTTTCTCACTCTTTGAACTCTGGTCATATACAAGTAATTTGTTAAATTTATTTCCTTTTCAGAGTGTATCTGTTCAGTATTCTTTAACACATTGTCTGCATTGTTCACAAGAAAGAATTAAGTCACTCAGTCTAATCAAAAGTTGGAGAGTCCTTGGATACCTGCTTCATTAGGTTGCTTTTTACATCTCATTAACTCCCTCTAATTGACACTGGTACTCAATGTATACTTTTTGTACTGTTGTTGCCTTGGAACAAATTATTCTACCCCTCATGACTGCTCTGGCAACTTTCCAAAACACACTCAGGCTGTTTTTTTTGTGTGTTTTTTTATGTTTTTTTTTTTTTCTTATTGATATTAATGTATTCTGAAATAGTCTTCATCTGTTATACAAATGCCACAGTTTTAATTACAGTGTTGTTAAATCTCCATACTTCAGATCTCCTATAATTTATTATATCACCAGAGACATTGACACCAGGAAATTATTAAGCAAAGTGAGATTTTCAATAGCAGATGGTTAAATTCTCCTACATATCTGTTATCTTTTAATATTCCAGAAATCAGTTTAAATAAAAAAATAAATAAATGTTTATACTATTTTGAATAGTTTATTGCTCAATTAATATGAAATTGGATATAAAATTATCTGTGCAAAATAGTATTCTGGATCTTTCCTTATTGTTTTTGTTTGTTTTTAAATATATTTTATTGATTTTTTACAGAGAGGAAGGGAGAGGGACAGAAAGTCAAAACATCGATGAGAGAGAGACATTGATCAGCCGCCTCCTGCACGCCCCCCACTGGAGATGTGCCCACAAGCAAGGTACATGCCCCTTACCAGAATCAAACCTGGGACCTTTCAGTCTGCAGGCCAACCCTCTATCCACTGAGCCAAACTGGTCTTGGCTATTTTTGTATTTTTTAAACTTTTTAATAGATTGTGAAGATTATTACAAAGCAGTTTGTATTTACCCAGTTTGGGGAGATGCATCTGTATAGTATTATGTCATTTGGATATATCATAATTTATTTAACTCATTCCTATATATTAATATAAAGGTAATTTTAATAATTCTGAGGATATCTTGGCATGATAGGAGTGGCAGGTCTCAAATAAAATTTTGAAATTGAGTTTTTTAGACTTCTTTGTCTAGGAATGTATACTCTCCATATTTTGTCTTATGGAATAAGTTTATTGGCAGATTTTAATTTATAGGTTTTTTTTTCTCTTTTATTTCAAAGAATAGTAGAAAAGAGCATACCCAAAAAATATAGCAGTCTGAAGAATGTGTGCATACATACAAGTATCTTTCCAAATTGCAAAATATATCAAATATCTAGAAAAATCAGGAGATGTAACAGACAAATGCTTGCTTTCTCTTGCTTCCTCTTTCAGTTAATTCATAAAAGTCATGAACTATTATGGTAAGTTGTGAATTTTACAAATCCCCCTTTCCTTTCCCAATACAAGCAACTATTATTCTTAAGGGCAAGTGTCTTCTTCTGATTAATGGTTCTGTGCTCATATTTGTATAAAAATTTCTTTCCATACTATATACTACTGTTCCCTGTGTTATAAAAGTTATAAAGTTTCTACCATACTTTATTGTATTTTATATTGTGTTTAAAAATGTTATTCATTATTTAACATTATTATTATAAAATTCTACTATCATAGATGCACATAAATGTATTTCACTGACTCAAATAATTATATATAGCACAACAAAGCATGAATAAGCAACATTTGAGTGCCATCATATATTAAGAACAAATTTGTATCCACACTTTTTATATCAATACAAATATCACTGTTATGAATATTCATATGTATGTGTTTCTCCATTGTGGATAATTAGATATAAAATTAATACAACTTATAAAATAAATATCATCTAATTTTTCAGATAATGTCATGTGTTGTTTAACAAAAGAATACATTTTAAAAAATGCAGCACTGTAAGATTTTGACATTATGCAAATATCGTAGAGTATACATATAAAAATCTAGATGGTATAGCCTACTATATACACAGGTTGTTGGTTATAGTTTATTATCCCTGGGCTACAAAGCTGTACAGCATGTTGCTGCACTGAATAATGTAGATAATTGTAACACAATGGTAAGCATTTGAGTATCTAAACATATATAATGAGAGAAAAGGTACAGTGAAATATGATATAAAATGTAAATGGTGCACTGTTTACATGCACAAGCAAAAGTCTAAGGCAATATCTTTCTGGTTCTCTAATGCTCATAGTGAACAATCTACCTAATATTTATCCCCACCTTTTTAGTGTTTTGTCCACAAAGGATAATTAAGCATATAATGTTGTAAAATCCCCCAATAATAATAATTACATGCATCAGAATCTTCTCTATTCAATAAGAACCAAGCCATCAAAGTCGAGTTATGCCTTTTAGCCCTATCTATAACTTCAGCAAAATCATTGGCATGAAAATACAAATTCTGATCATTTGGCAAATAAATAGTTAATCTTGTGATTGCATGAGATTGGTCATTCATTCACATTGCAAAAAGTTTCTAAATATCCTCAGAAGCACTCATATGCCTGGAGTCAATGAAGTTCTGTACTTTGTCATGATTGATAATATTTTTTCCCAGAAATTTGAATATTTGCACAATAGTGCCCCTTATAGATATATTTAAATAAATATTTGATACTTTTAATCAATGTATAGACTTCAATGTTTATATGATAATTATATTTGAGGCACAAATACAGGTTATAAGGGACAATCAAGTGTAATCAACAACTTTATTCCCAATAGAAATGGTGCTACCAGATCTTCATTTGTATTTGGGATACCCATCAATATTTCCAATGGTCATATTTTGAAATTCTTTTGTATATCTCTTTGAATATTTTCCATTTTCTATACATGGACTATTTGGATTTTGTATATCACATAGTCCATGTACCAAATTTGATTTTACAATTTGAAAAAGTCGAGGACACTGGTCTTCATCTGGAATTTCTCCCTTACCTATATGGTCAATGTCATCTGCCATTCATAATTTGGATTCACTACTAATATCAATAATATGTGAGCATGAGATAGTCTGCATTTCTGAAATTCAATGACATGAATTTTAGCTATTATTTTGCCAAATAAATGGAATTTACATATATCATTTAAAAGAGCATTCAGCTTAAACATTCTGGCTACCAAGTCATGTCTGTTTTCAACTTTTTGCCAAGATTGTAAATTGTTTGTAATATCTGCACATTTGGGCTTGCATGACATGGTTATGAGTAAATAGGGCATACATACTTCGTGACAATTACCATAGCATCCTCATATCGGGGATATATATTTACTTGTTGCTTCCACTGTATCTGAAATAGAGAGTTGAGCAAACTTCTGAGAAATACCCTCTGAGGGATATAAAGATGATGGAAGTATTATCATTTTACCAATCAGCACATTGTCATTTTCAGATCTAGATTTGAGATAATCCATCAAATCACTATATTTTTCAACTCTCAACTTATATTGGTTTGCTTTAATGAAATTAATCAGATTGGTCTCCATTTTTTAATATGAATCCATGATAAACTGTTGAGTTAATTTTCCTGCATTTAAAATAGGATTGAGCGTGTCCCGCACAGAGAGATAAAATCCATAATACTGCATTTGTATGACTCATGTCCTTTCATTAGGTCTAGTATCATTGTCCATTACACTGTTGTCTCTGAGTTTTAATGCAATATCTATTCCCCAGCCTTTTTTATCATGTGGAAAAAGAATAGGACATGTCATTGCATCTAATGTAGGAAACAGGATACTGATCTGTTTCATTGTAGTGGCATTCGGGATATTGGGATCTGGTTTACAATGAATGAGCAAGTCCCTTTCTAAAGAAGGTTCTCCATCTTCATTTCTGATAATGACAGCAACCTCAGTTATACAGGGAGAGTTATATTTACCTGGGTCACTGTTCTGATCATATTTAATTGCCATTGTTACTTCCTTGGGAACAATACCTTTTGCTGCTGATTCAGATTGGCCTTCCTCTTCTACCTAGTGTAGCATCTTGTACAATTTTTTTTAATTCATTTTTTTCATGCATGAGGTTGTTGATGTTGATCATGAGTCTTTCTGAGCAGCTCTGGTTTTTTGGCATTGCTAATCTTTTACTTGTTGCTTCCACTATATCTGAAATATAGAGTTGAGCAAACTTCCGAGAAATACCATCTGAGGGATGTAAAGTTCCAGTCCGGTGATAAACTTGTCCGTGTATTCTAAAAGAGTATGACCCATATTCTGATGGTGATGCAATATTTTCACATGGAAGCAAAAAGCAAAAGAACTATTTATGGAATGAATATTTTCCATGAAAGTTTTACTGTCAGAATCTTTGTTTGTCATTAATCTTTTTAAATATGCTGGGTATTCTGGAAAATGTATATCATTTGGACAGACTTTACCTTTGCTACAACATCAAATAAATTTCCCATCAGATGGTTTTTCATCAGAGAAATTTAATGATAGGCAAAATTCACATCTAACAGTCATTCCACCATAACTATGTTTGAGAATTACATCCTCATGTACTCCATTTTCAGTGTGAAAGCAGTTCCTATAAGAATTGGTAGTATTTGTTGATGACTGTCCTTTAGATATATTCTGTCATCACCACTGCCTTCTTTTAACTTCAAAGGCACTTTGGTCTTTATACATTTTCTGTCGATGATGCTGGCTTTTATCAGCTTCAGAGCTACGTCTTGCCAATAGTAGCTTTTCAGATAATTCTGTCACAGGCGCTGCTTTCTTTCAAGATCATATGCACGTTGTTCTTCAGACGTTTTCTGTGGATAACACCAGCTTCTTTTGGCTGCAGAGATACTTTGTATCAATAATTGCTCTTTAGACATAGTCCCACCTCCCAGCTGTCACCATCTGAGATGCAGGTGAATGAGAGTTCTGTAAGGCTGCTGAGAGCTGACCAACAGCTGATTTTGGCTGATTCTGTGGGGATGGAACTTCCTCCTCCCTGCTGTCAGAGTCTCCTCTGCAGCGATGATGAAACAAGCATGCCTCTCCAGGCCCGGCCTGGCCATTGTACCTCCATGGCCAGGCACAGAACCTTTGCTGTGTTGCCAGGGTGATGACAAAAGTATTCTGTGCCCAGCCTGATAGAAAAGGCTCCCTCTCCTCCCCCACACCCACCCAGCGGCTCCATGACCTCTGGTCAGAAGGTCTCCACTGCAGGGGTGGGAAGCTTACCTCGTTGCTGTGGCAATGAAGCAAGCATTCTGCTAGGCCACTCATGCTGTCTGCTCTCAGCAGCTGCCCCTCTAAGACTGGGGACTCCAGGGGGCTGAGAGAACTGGGCACCACCATCTTATGGCTATGGGTGCTGCCATCTTTGTGGCAGAATGATGGTCAATTTGCATATTACTTCTTTATTAGATAGGATTTTAAGAAACCTTTACTATTTTGTTAAAAGCTCAGATACAAACCTGTATATTTAGCTAGGCCTACACAGGGTCAGGATGATCAGTACTACTGCCTTTCTCTGTCACATCCTGCCACACTGAAAGGTCTTTAGAGACAATAACATGCCTAGATCTGTCATCTCCTATGATAACAATGCCTTTTTCTGGAATACTTCCTGAATGATTTGCCAGAGGCTCTTCTTAAAAAGGTGTCACTTTTTTCAGATATATATTCATAGTTATTTGCTTGATTTGTTTCTTTTTTCCATTTTAGGTTTGCTTGTATGCAGATACTCACTATGAACATTTCTCTACTAATAGAAACCTTTTCTTTTGGGGGTTCATTTTTTTCCTCAAATGTTTAAGGAGCTTTTTCAGGTCTACAAAAGCTTCTGCTAATCCCTTCACTATATATTTTACTTGGCTACAGAAGCTTCTGCTAACTCCTTCCCTGTATATTTTCTTGGGATTTTTATCCTTTTACTTCTCCTGAATGTTCATTTTTCTCTAGTTTCCTTTTCAGCTATGCATTCCTTTTTTTCCTTTCCAACAATCCCTAGTTAGTCAGTTTTTTAGGAACCACTTTAAGAAGCATCTCAATATCATCCTCGTCCACACACAGGTTAAAGTTCTTTGTTGTCTCAATCATGACCCTGTTGATTTTTGCAACAACCTCTTCCTTGCATATCCTTTGAAGTCTTAAACAAACCTCTTGGGTATCTGCTTCTAGATGCTATATCTGAAAGAATATTTACCTTTGGTGACAAAAATCCAAGACCAATCCTCCTTGATGGACTCATGAAGGTTGTAATCTTTCCAGAACTGCATCAATATTTTCTCCACATCTTTCTCAGTTGGAGCAATAGCCAGGGCAATGGTATTCTTTGGGTTATATGTCCTATAAGTTGTTATTACTCCCTTGATCCATTAGTTGGGTCAAATAAATAGTATTTTGAGGAGAAATACCACTTTGATATTGAGATAAAATTCACCAATAAAAGTATATTGTCTGGAAGCATTATCAGATACACACATATTTGGAAAAGTATATTATTCTCTCTTTCACTGGTATACCGATTTATGAGACCTCTTGGAAGAGGAGCTGCATTACCCATGTCTTCTTATTTCTCCTGTGGTGCATTGGTAGTGCGTGCTGATTGATATGCTTGAAGGCCCTAGTATTCTCATAGTACCATATTACAAAATATTTTAGTTTATAGCTTACAACATTTCCTCAACCATGATTGTTATCCTGTCATTAAAAACTTTGAAAAGTGGCAGTGACTTTGCCTCCATATAGATGAAAAGCCTTTCAAGTATCTTTCTCCAGAACAGGAGTTTTCTTACAGATTGAATATTTGCTTTGACAAGTAATGTTCCTCCACAATCAGTTTATTTTGAGTTCCCAAAAATGGTTTAGTTGCCTTCAGAGCAGCACTCAAACTCAACACACACTTCTTAGATTATCTAATATTTAATTGTTTAAACTACCCAAAACTACCGGTAAATTCAACATTGCAGATGAACCATTTTGTTTTAGCCTTAATTGTCGGAGAGGGATATGCTTCTGTGTCTGATCTTCATTCAGATTATTAGAAGTTTCTCTATGTCTGATGTCAGACATCTTCAAATTTGTGTACGTCTCATTGCCTTCCATAAAGCAGATTCTTTAAATTTTCCATAATGTTGTTCTTTTTTTCAAGATTGCAGTTTGTAGTGGAATGGGGCATGCCTGATTGACAAATAATAACTATCACTGATTTTCCACTTCCATAAATCACTTTAAATTTTGTTCCAGGTAAATCACTTGTGATGTGCCCTCTTACTGGCAACATTAGTAGTGGATTTGGCACCCTTGGGGTCATGATGAACAGAACAATACAAGATTAAATCAAGCACAAGAGAAAATGATTCAATCAAGAGATGTGGTAATCAGGAGATATATGAGGCTGCTTCTGGCATAACACAGGACTATTTTACAGCAAACTTTTTTTTAATAAGTAACAAAAGTAAACTCTAAAGGAATGATAAAAATATAGTACAGTAAATACATAAACCAGTAATATAGATGTTTATTATGATAAGTATCATGAACTATACTTAATTATGCAGTATGTGCTATACTTTTATAAGACTAACAGCACATTTCATTTGTTTACAACAGAAGGAGTAGTGTGTTGTGCCATAGGATTATGATTGATATGACATCACTGATTACAGGAATCTTTCAGCTCCATTATAATCTTATGAGACCACTAACATATACCTGGTTTGTGTTGCCCGAAATGTCATTATGTGATGCATGACTGTACTGAAAAATTGTACTTACGTATACCTAACAGTTGACACTCTCAACAATAATCACCAACAATTAATATTATAACTCATTAATTTTTGTCAATATCATAGGTGTAAAACTTAAAATTCATCTTTAAATGTTTGGATTTCCCTAATATGCATAAATTATCAATTTGAAATCCCATTTTTGTATATTGCCTATTTTAATTCAGTGAACATATTTCAACTGGAATGTGTGTGGTGTACTTATTTGGTTGAGATTTTATAATTTATAGTATGGTTAATATTTTTTGTGATTAGATATTTTTGCAAAAACATTGACTCTTGCCTAAGATTTAGCTTTAAATTTATAATATTGCTGATTGAATGTTAGGATGTATATTTGATTGAACTACTTGATGTTTATTTTTAAATAGAGAAGTATATATTCTACATTTCTATTAAAATAGTTTTCCTTTTATATATTTAGAGTTTAATATTTTTGGAAAAAAATTTTGGTATATGGTGCAAAAACATGTATATGTTTATAAAATGTGGATATATATATGTATCTCTCCATAAATATGCACAATATATACATGTTTATAAATATATACATGCTTTATGAGGGGAGGTGCATGAAAATCATGCACTGGAGTGGGGCGTCGCTCAGTCCAACCTGACCCCTCTCACAATCCAAGAGGCCTCAGGGTTGAGAGGTGACCAGGTGATCAGGGAAGGCAATGCCCCATTACACCTCTGCCACTGCCACTCCCAGCAGTGCAAGCCTCAGCTGGTCCTGGTTTCCTGAACCTCGGGCAGCCCTGGGTGGCTGGTAGCCACCTTCCAATGCTTGCCTGTGCCTCAGGTCGTCCCTGGGTTGTTGGGGGACTGAGGGGACTGGAGAACTTCAGAGGCAGGTTTATGGATGGGTGAGCCTGGACTGTATCTGTCACCCCAGTGGGGCTGAGGAGAATGGGCACCACCATCTTGTGGCTGTGGGCACCAACATCTTTGAGAGAATTGCAATTAATTAGCATATCCCCTCCTTATTCTCTGTGGGCTCCACCATCTTTGTGACAGTGTGAGGATCAATTAGCATATTAATTCCTCATTGGCTTTGGGTGCTGTCATCTTTGGGATGGCACGAGGGTCAATTAGCATATTTTCACTTTATGAAATAGGATATCCAAATATATATAAGGGAGAGCTAAAGTAGCTATACAGTCAATCATTTGATAACTAATATAATAATGAAGAAATCTATACTAATAAGAGAGAAACATGCAAATTATCCATCACTCCGCTACATCCACCAGCCAATCAGGAGCAGGTATGCAAATTAACCCAACAAAGATGGTGGTGGCCATGGAGTTGGAGCAAGCAGGAGGATTGGGTTGCCCCCTTGATGGAGGAACTAAGCTTCCCATCTGCCCTGGCCAGCATTGGCCTCTGCTCAAGGCTACAAATTTTCAATTATAGAAGATAAATAAATACAAGATATACCTGCTTCCAGACAGCTATGGCCTCCACTCAAGGATGCATGAAAAAAAAAAGTGGAGAGAAACCAAGATGGTGGCATAGATGAACACTTAAACTGCTGCCTCACACAACAATTTCAAAACTACAACTAAAAGGCAGAACGGACACCATCCAGGATCATAGGAAAGCTGGCTGAGTGGAAATTCTACAACTAGAAGTAAAGAGAAGGGCTCTTAAAGACTCAGAGGAGCTGTAAAAAGCTGAGGTATAGAGAAACGTGCAAAGAGAAGATGAATGGTGGAGGGTCTGGCTGACTTCCTTTAGTGGGAGAGAGACAGAAACTACCAACTACACTGAACCTCAGTTCTGGGTGAGACTCATATGGAGGGAGTTGTGAAAAGGGAGGAGTGCACAGAAACTTAGGGGAGCTGCATGCAAAGAGGACTGACTGCTGATTGTGCCCCAGGCTTTCTCTAGCTGGAGGAAAACAGAACCACCCAAACTGCATTGAAATCCAGGTCCAACTGCACATTTTTGGGCAAGTCCCTGGGGAGCCAGACTCATACTAGTCTCTGGAGCACATGAAAACTTAAAGGAGCTGGAAAGACAGAGGTCTGGAGGTGTGCACATGCACAGAGAGGGCTGCAGCAATTACCACATCACCATGTAGGCAGGGCTAATGAGAAGCCAAGGCTGTCTGCTCAGCCCTGAGACTCTGCCAAATCCAAGCTTAGCACAGAGGCTGTTGCAATCTTGCAAATCTGAAGTCTGAGTCCAGCACAGAAGTTCTTCAGGTGCAAACACAGCTGCAGTTGCCTTGGAGGTCAATTCCCCCCAGTGATACCAACAATAATGAAGACTTTACAACAAGACTGAACACACAGTCCACAAAGGGGTGCACCAAGAGTGTCCACTTCATGTAACTAGGGAGGTGGTGCTACTGGGCCATGTAGGACATCTAGCACACAAAGCTACTCTATCAACTCATGGAAGCAGCAAAAATGCAGAGACAAAGGAACAGATCACAAATGGAAAAAATGAAGGAAAACAAACAACTGGACATAGTGTTCAAAACCATGGTTGTAAGTATTTTTAAGAATTTCCTGGAAAAAAATGGATAAATTTATTGAGACTCAAGAGGAGATGAAAAAGGACCAACTAGAAATTAAACATACACTGACTGAAATAAAAAAAATATACAGGAACCTAACAGCAGACTAGAGGAATGCAAGAATTAAGTAAAAGATTTGAAATAATAAGAAGCAGAAAACGCTCCACTGGAAAAGAAAAAAGAATCTAAAAATGTGAAGATAGTAAAATGAGCCTCTGGGGCAACTCAAGCATACCAATATCAGGATTATGGGGGTTCCAGAAGAGAGAGAGCAAGATACTGAAAACCTATTTGAAGAAATAATCACTGAAAACTTCCCCCACCTGGTGAAAAAAAACAGACTTACAAGTCCAGGAAGCACACAGAACCCCAAACAAAAGGAATCTAAAGAGGACTACACCACGACACATCATACTTAAAATGCCAAGAGCAAAAGAAAAAGAGAGAATATTAAAAGCAGCAAGAGAAAAACAATTAATTACCTTCAAGGGTGCACCCATATGATTGTCAGCTGATTTCTCAACAGAAACTATGCAAACCAGACACAGGTGGCAAAAAATATTCAAAGTAATAAATAGCAAGAACCTACAACCAAGATTACTCTACCCAGCAAAGCTATCATTCAGAATTTAAGGTCAGATAAAGAGCTTCACAATAAGAAAAAGCTAAAGGAGTTCACCACCACCAAACCAGTATTGTATGACATGCTGAAAGGTATTCTTTAAGAAGAGGAAGAAGAAGAAAAAAGTAAAGATAAAATTTATGAACAACAAATACATATCTATCAACAAGTGAATCTAAAAATCAAGTAAATAAAAAAAAATCTGATGAACAGAATAAACTGGTGAATATAATAGAATCAGGAGCAAGTAAAGGGAATGGACTGACAATTCTCAGATGGAATGAGGTGAGGGTGTTGCAGGGAGACACTGGACAAAAATCATACACCTATGAATGAGGACAATGGGGGGAGGTAAGGGCAGAGGGAGGGGTTGGAAATGGGTGGAGGGGAGTTATGGGAGAAAGAAGAGGAACAATTTTAATAATCTGAACAATAAATCTTTATTAATTTTTTTAAGTATAAAATGAGGGACTGAGAGCTTGGGTCATCAGGGTGTGTGGCTAGCCTGCAAACATCACTCAGTACCTCAACCAGGCAGGTCACAACTCCATGGCCCCATCCCTGTAAAGGGCAGTCAAACATCCCTCGAGGGATCCCAAATTGGAGAGGGTGCAGACTGGGCTGAAGGACACCCCTTCCTCCCGTGCAAAAATTTTGTGCACTGGGCCTCTAATACTAATATAAGAATAAGCTATGTTTCACTTATTTACAACTGGAAATTCACTTTTGCTCACCACTATAAATATAAATAATTTTTGCCTTACAGAAATAAACCCACATTGTTCATGTTGTGTTTAAACACAAAATACTTTTTGCATGGTTTAATTTTTATTTGTTCTATGAATAATGTCATCATAAAGTGAGTTTTAGTGTTTTTCTGATTCTTTAGAATTTTTTAAAATATTGTAAAAAGTAAGATTATAGCCCTAACTGGTTTGGCTCAATGGATAGAGCAGCAGCCTGTGAACAGAAGGGTCCCGAGTTTGATTCTGGTCAAAGACATATATCTTGGTTGTTGGCACATACCGAGTAGGGAGTGTGCAGGAGACAGCTGATCAGTGTTTCTTTTCATCGAGGTTTCTAACTCTCTATCCCTATCCCTTCCTCTTTGTAAAAAATCAATAAAATATATTTTTAAAAACAGTAAGATTACATATTCTTTAAATATGAGCATTAACTCTCTTTAAAAATATCTAGAAATGGTTTTCTAATATATTTTTGTATTTAAAAGGTGGGTAGATTTTAATTACTGATAATGAAAGGTTAGGCATATGCTTAGATTTTTTAAAAATATATATAATATGAGTAATAAGTCATATTTCCCTAGAAAAGTATTCATTTACTTAAAGCTATCAAATATTTATATTTTATACATTTTTTAATTGATTTTAGAAAGAGGAAGGGAGAGAGATAGAAACATCAATGCTGGAGTGAAACATCAATTGATGTTAACTCCCACATGTATCCTACCAGAGATTGGATCCCCAACCTGGATATGTGCTCTGATTGGGAATTGAACTCACTACCTTTTGATTTCCAGATGATGTTCCAACCAGGTCACAATGTTTAGGTCTACATGACCTTTTTAAAATAACTCTCCACTATATCTATATTTTATCTTTTTCCCTAATATTTTTTTGCACACTGTTTTTCTTTTCTTCTTAAATGCTGAATTCCCACTGGGATAGATTCTTACAAATTATACTGTATATGTCCTTATTTGGCTTTATTACATATACATTTTGTTTATCTTCTAGAATTTAATGCTTGAATTATTGATTTAAAATTTTTATTTTCTCTTGTATGTATTGATCTCTAAAAAAATCAGTATTATTTTTTTATCACAAAAGCTGTGATAGTTAGTGAATATTGTAATATTTATGTAAAAATTATCTAATCTTGATGCATAACTTAAACTGTAAAGTAGTTTGTCTTTATAAATTACTATTTTCAGCTTTTAATATTTATTTTCATTAATGCATTTATGCATATAAACACATATATGAAAGGATTTGACCATTGTTTGCCAGTTGTTTATTTATTTGCTTGCTCTGACATTATTTTTAAATAATAAAATATACAGTTGTCTTTATTGTAAATTCATACAAGATATTGGTTAGCACAAAATATTTCAGTTTATTTTTGCCAAATATTTGTATCTGTAATATTTGCTGCATCACTTTCTTATGTCTAAACAATCAACAAAACAACAAATCAAGCCTAGTTCTATAGCATCTGCCAGTTTCCATGATTAAATGCTTTCAACATAGCCAATTTCAAGTTATCAACATGGTGTCACTGAACTATGAGTTGGGAAGAGATTCACCATTATGCAGTATTTTCACTATAGAGATATAATAGATGTAAATAATCTGATTAACATAAATAATCTACACTAATAATAGAGAAAGATGCAAATTGACCATACATCCATGATGCCCACCAGCCAATCAAGAGTTAGTATGCAAACTGACACCCCCCAAAAAAAAATGGTGGGTTAATTTGCATTCGCAAGCATGGAACAAAGACTGAAGGCTCTGCCCAAGCAAAGACTGAAGACTGAAGTCTGAAGGCTTGGCTTTGCAAAAGGGTGAAGGCTTGGCTTCACTGCAGCCAGAGCCAAGCCTGACAGCTGAAGGCTTGGCTCCACTGTGGCCCGCATCCTGAATACCAGAGGAAAACCAGTGATGGCAGCCAGGGTAAGGAAGGTTTTTTGCACGAATCTTCATGCAATGGGCCTCTAGTAATAATATAAAGTAGAATAATTAGGAAATGCTAAGTTTTGAATATATATTGCCTTTTAAATATGTTAAATATAGCTTTTTGTTTAAATAATTGTCTTTAATAAAATCTGTGTTTAACAACTAATTCGCAAAATTCTTGGAAAATTAACAATTAGCACTTACAGGCTTGTTAAAAGGTGTCTCCTGCACATCATCAACTAAAAATACCTTTACATTCTACTAGATGGGAAATTCCCACTATTTCAAGAATCAGAATTAAACACATGTACCAACTAAGAAAAACAAGATCTTCTGTAAGAAACACCAGTAGTTTGAAAGAGAAATATCAACCTATAGAATTTGAATAAAACACCTTCAATGATTTTGAACATCATATTTTTCCAATTGACATATTTATATATTTATAAAAATTTATTTTATTAGTATTAGACATCTTTATTTACATATAATGTCTCTTTTTAAAGATGTTTAATTTTATTATACTACATAGTAAAGCTTCATAACCTTACCTTTGATTTACATTTTTGAGACATATCTTCCTCTCTTTTATTCTGGGCATTACATTTATTTATTTATTTTATTTGAACGTTTTGACAGAATTTTTGTTTATCTTATAAATTTAATCTCTTACCATTTGTCTCAATAACTGACTGTTATTTATTCTTTGGACCTTATTGCACTTTCTTCTTACCATATCTATTCTATTCTCCCTCTCTTTTCCTATTGGATTTGTAAAGTTCTCTTTATTGCTTTGTAATTCACCTTGTAATTTGACAATTCCACATTCATTTATAATATTTTTTGTTATTTAGAGATAACTATAAATATTTAAAATGTGCACTCCATTTGACTAAATAAAATTATTAAAAACATGTAGTACCATATTGAACTACATAGAATTTTAGGATTCTTATAACCATAAAAGCAAATAACATTATGTTTTTTAATTAAAAGTTTTGATGATGACACTATTGCAGATATTCCCCATTGCCCCTCTTTGCCCGCCTCTGTGCCGCACCAGCACAGCCAAGAGTTCAGTGAGCCTGAGGAGGGGCCGCGAAGTATTAAAGAAAAGACAGACAAAGAGAATATAGCTGAGGTTTAGTGGATCTCCTGTGCCTGGATGAAGCCACAGAGAAGGATCCATCCAGCAAGCTGATGCTTTATTTTATAGTCAGAGAAAAACAAGGCAGTGGTCAACATAGTTATAATGTTCTTGTGAGTTCCACTTGTTTTGGCAGCACTTGCTACACCTCCCACAGTCTATTAGCTACCCAGGAAGGATCTAGGGAGCACTATAAGTTTAAATGTAATTATGCTAAGAGGGTTCTGCCCCCTAAGCTGGGACTTGTTTGTGGCTTTGCCATAGGTCAATCCAAGGCTTAACTCTAGATCCACTCCCTAAACTCTTCCACTCACCTCTGTTTCCCCCTCTCTTGGCTTTCACTACACTTTTATCCATATTTATGGGGTATACATATGTGTCCTTTAGCTAATTTCTTCACCTTCTTTATCCAGTCATCACCACAGTCCTTCTCTCTGGAATCTGCCAGTCATTCCATGTATCCATTTTGTTCATCAGTTTATTTTGTTAATTAGGTTCCACATATTTGTGAAAGCATATGGTATTGGTCTTTCTCTTACTGGCTTATTATGTTTAACTTAATACTTTGGTGTATCTGTTACCAGACAAAGTGGAGGCTCTTTTCCCCACTGGTTACTGGGGTTGAAGTCCTTACAATATCTTGAGAAAAAGCATTTTCTGAAACTTGCATGGGAGAATGAGTGATTTTTACTTGCATGGAATTACATCTCTGTATTTTTAAAGTCCCATTTCCTTTAATCAACTCATGAAAGAAATGTAGTTGGGGTTTCAGTAAAGCTAGAAGCAAATGCAATGTCCAGAGTTCCCTTTCATGTCAGAGCTAGGCCCAGTACAGGAGTAGGCTAGCCATTGTATGTGGGGTCATGTGGGAGATCACAAATGGAGACTCACAAATCCAGAATCACACTAATCTTGAGAACCAAGGGCTGTAAGAGCTGTTCAGGGGATTAAATATCCCAAATTTTGTACCCTTGCAATGGACCCACCCATTCTGGCCAATGACCTCTGTTATCAAGTGTCATCCCAATTTTAATGAGCATGCATCTGAAATGTGAGGTTCGGGGTGCAGACTTCTTCTCATGGGTCCTTGTCTGACAAAGATGAAGAATAAATTGGAGGACTAACATATTTTTTAATAAAAATATAGAAGTTTATTGTAAGCATATACAAACTTGATCTGGGAAGGGATGTCCCCAAAGGGCCTCCAAATGGGAAAAGCCTGCTGTCTTACTCTCTCTAATGAGAAAAAAAATCTAAAACCTAAAAATCTGTAACCTATAAAAAGTGGTTTCATGCCCTTTGTCTCCACTTTATATATGCTATAGTTCTTGGTTTGAACCTGACCCTTTCAAATCGGATGCTTCTTAATTTAAGAACCCTGTGCTTTTTTCATGGGACATAGTCAGTTTCAAAGGCCAAAGCCCAAAGCCCATATAGTGACCCCCTTTTTCTCTATCTTTATCTTGCAACATTCCTCTATTCTCTGTGGAAAATATGTTTCTTTCTTTCCATTATCCAGTGACTTCTCTTTATCCTCTGTTGATGTATGCCTTCCTCCCTACTTATGCTGTGGCATTTCTCTATCCTCTGTACAAGTAAGATAACCATGTGTGCATCTCTAAGCCCCCATCTAACCATTCCTCTCCCATGGATCCTTCTTAATTTAGGACTCCTTAATCCTGCTTATTTTATCTCTAAAGTTCTTTTCATATCTGTCTCTCCTTTGTTGGACCCCTGAGAAGGGTAAAGTTGTAGCTTCCTGATAAACCTGTCTAAATAACATGCTTATATTATTTTGTTCTTCCCTTTGGTCCTTTGCAATCCTATATAATAAAGTGGTACTATGCAAATTAACCATCATACCTTTGCACAAGATGGCTGCCCCCATGTGGTCTCAGGATGGTCACCACAAGATGAATGGCAGGGGAGGGCAGTTGTGGTTTATCAAGGATTGGGTCTAAACCAGCAGTTGGACATTCCTGCAAGTGATTCTAGATTGGAGAGGTGCAGGCTGGGCTGAGGGACACTCCCCCACACTCCTAGTGTACAAGTTTCATGCACTGGTCCTCTAGTTATTAATAATTAGCTAATTACAGCAATACAGCAGCAACTGTGGGATACAGTTTTCTTAAAAAATTAAAAATGAAGCAGCATTTTGACTGGGAACTGGGAATATATTCTAAGAATCCCAAAACACTAAGCGGAAGGACTATATGCACTACTATGTTCACAGCAGTGTTATTTATAACTAGAGGCCTGGGGCATGAATTTGAGAACCAGGGAGGTCCCTCAACCTGGCCTGCAGGATCAGGCTGAAGCAGGATATCTGACATCCCCTGAGGAGTCTCAGATTGCAAGAGGGCACAGACCAGGCTGAGGGACCCAACTGGTGCACTATTGGGGATGGGAAGGGACACGGGAGGTTGCCTAGCTGGTGAGGGACCATGGGAGGGCTCAAGGGCATATCTAGCCCACTTTGGTCAGTCCAGATCGGTCAGACCCACCATCAAGCTAACCTACAGGTCAGAGTGTCTGCCCCTTTGTAGTCAGTGCACATCATAGTGACTGGTCAACCAGTTGACGATCTATTCCCTGGAAGCCAGTGCACATCATAGCAAGCAGTTGAGCAGACTTAACATATCATTAGCATATTATGCTTTGATTGTATGAATGGCCAACCAGTAGACTAGTCACTTAGCATACTAGGCTTTCATTAATAGGATAGTCAAAATCTGAAAGCAGCTCAACTGTCCATCAGTAGATGTGTGGATAAAAGAGCTGTAGTACATTTACACCATGGAATATGACTTTTTAATGGATGTTTATTCTAGTTATATATACGTTCACCAACTTAGTTGCTCAGATTGTCTCTTTTTTTTCTGCATATTTATTTTTTATTTATTTTTTTATTAATTTTTTATACATATCTCCCCATTGCTCCCCCCTCCCTCCCAGGCATAACCCAACCCCCCCAGTGTCTATGTTCATTGGTAATGCTTATATGCATGCATACAAGTCCTTTGATTGATCTCTTATCTACCTCACCTAACTTTAATCTTCCTGCTGTAATTTCACAGTCTGTTTGAAGCTTTACTGCCTCTGTATCTATCCTTTTGTTCATCAGTTTATAATGTTCTTTATTATCCACCAATGAGTGAGATCATGTGATGCTTCTCCCTCATTGACTGGCTT
>PVJN01037218.1:0-21046 GCA_004026805.1 Lasiurus borealis | reverse complement strand
ATATGCAAATTGACCATACCTCTGCTATACCCACAAGCCATGCCCACCAGCCAAACAGGAGCGAGTATGCAAATTAACCCAACCAAGATAGCCACGGAGAGAGCAGGAGGCTAGGGTTGCCCCCGCAATGGAGGAAGCCAAGCTTTCCACTTGCCCTGGCCAGCCCAGGCCTCCACTCAAGGCTACAAAGATTCAATTATAGAAGATAAATAAATCCCAACAAAAATGGCTGTGGCCACTGAGGGAACAGAAGGCTTGGCTCCACTCAAGGCTACGAAGTTTCAATTATAGAAAATAAATAAATCCCAGGGCCTCTACTTGAGTCACCCAGGGGCATGGCTGGACTGCAAACCACCACAGGCCCTTCACCCAGGCCACCCCACATCCCAGGTGAATCCCCACCCTGATCCAGGACACCCTTTAAGGCAAACCAGCCAGCCCCAACCCATGTACCAGGTCTCTATCCTATCTAGTCTTATCTAATAAAAGAATAATATGCAAATTGACAGTCACCCCAACACACAAGATGGCTGCCCCCATGTGGTCAAAGATGACTTCCCCATGTGGACACAAAATGGCCACCACAAGATGGGGAGGGCAGTTGGGAGGGACCAGGCCTGCAAGAGAGGGCAGTTGGGGGTGATCAAGCCTGCAGGGGAGGGCAGTTAGGGGCGACCAGGCTGGCAGAGGAGGGAAGTTGGGAATGACCAGGCCTGCAGGGAAGGGCCATTGGTGGGGGAGCCAGGCCTGCAGGGGAGAGCAGTTGGGGGGAGGATCAGGCCTCCAGGTAAGGGCAGTTAGGGGTAACAAGGCCTGCAAGGGAGGGCAGTTAGGGGCAAACAGGCTGGCAGGAGAGAAGTTAGGCATCAATCAGGTTGGCAGGGGAGTGGCTAAGGGGTAATCAGGCTGGCAGGCAGAAGTGGTTAGGGGCAAACAGGAAGGTGAGCAGTTGGGAGCCAGCAGTCCTGGTTTGTGTGAGAAGGATGTCCGACTGCCTGTGTACGCCTGATCCTACTGGGATCAGACCTAAATGGGCAATTTGACATCCCTCGAGGGGTCCCAGATTGGAGAGGGTGCAGGCTGGGCTGAGAGACACCCCCCATGCATGAATTTCATGCCCCGGGCCTCTAGTATTTTATATTTATATGCAACAAAAACGAATACAGAACATTTCTCTGTCCTTCCCTGCCCCTCTGTACATATGGTTCTGGGATGAATGAAATTGAGTCTCTAATATAGTTTTAAGATGATGGTTGACTTATTTCAATGTATGTTTTAAGAAATATCCGTCCTCAAAAATAAACAGCAAAAATGTTCCGCAATTTCAGTTTCACCAAAGCACTCACTTTTTAGAAAGTCCAGGAAGAATGATTCAGATCCGGAGATCACATAATGCCAAGCTTTGTTTTCCACCTCACTGGGAACATCCCATTTTGGAAGGACTGACCCAAGGCTCCACTTAGAGCTGTGCCCTCGGTGTGGTAGGTGCTTTCTGAAATGGCCCTCAGTAATTCCCACGTCCTCGTATGCGTGCCTTTGTGCAATCCTCTTACCTTGAGTGTGGGTGGGACCTCCGAGTTGCTTCTACCCACAAAATATGGCAGAGGTGATGGGAGGTCACTTTCATGATTAGTTACGAGTGATTAAGATTTCTGTCTTGCTCATTTCTGTTGACTTTTCCATTTGCAGGTTTTGATGGAGCCAGTGGCCATGTGGAGAAGCTGAGAGCAGCCTTAGCCAACAGCCAGCAGAGAGCAGATGCTTCCCACCACAGAGTGAGCTTGTAAACGGGTCCTTCCCTTAACACACATCCAGGTGAGACTGGAAACCCAGGGCTGCTCCTAAAAGACCATGAAGCCATGCCCAGACTACTGACCCACAGAAACTCTGACATCATAAATGTGTGTGGTTTTAAGCCGCTAACACATGGGGTGTTTTGTTATACAGCAAGTGCTAACTAATACACTTGGATATACTATTCCATGCCACCTCCAGGCAATTCGCCCTCTTGGAGAATCACTGAACCAAGACAAAGCATGTAAGAATGTAAAGAGTAGTTACAGGGAGTTTACAAAGATAGAGTGAAGTTAATGTAGATCGGATTTTTAATTCAATTGTCTGTGACAAATCACCACTATTTTACATTAACATTTTAACTCGATAATTTAGGCCTGTTTCTTTTTTTTAATATATTTTATTGATTTTCTACAGAGAGGAAGGGAGAGGGATAGAGAGTTAGAAACATCGATGAGAAAGAGACATCGATCAGCTGCCTCCTGCACACTCCCTACTGGGGATGTGTCTGCAACCTAGGTATGTGCCCTTGACCGAATCGAACCTGGGACCTTTCAGTTCGCAGTTCGAAGCTCTGTCCACTGAGCCAAACCGGTTTTGGCTAGGCCTGTTTCTTTTTACTCCACACTCTACTTTTTTAATTATTGTTGGAGTAGCATCATGGCTTCCATGGATAACTCTGCAGATAAATGGCCAGTTCGGGCAATTAAGTCAGTTCTAGTTTTTGATAGTAACATTGGGATGCTCTCGTTGATTTAGCTTCTTGATGAGAATTTAAAAAAAAAAAAAAAACACGTTACTTAGATATATATTTTTATTTTTTTTTACTTGAGTTTCCAGCATGCCTTTTATCTTCAACCAGTTTAGTTCTAATACATAGTCTTATAACATTTACTTCAAGTCCTGTCTCTCAAATGAGGAAAATAATACATCTCTCAAACATGTCAGGGTATATTAAAGGTGATGCTTAAAGTACCATGGAACTGAAAAGTGCTATTCAGTGTCATCAAGCCTGCTCCGGTGAGCCATTATCACATCAGGCTTTTCCGCAGGCTCTGGATGATCCACAGCCACGCAGAGAACAGAGAGTTCAGGCTTCCAGTGTGCGTCCTTTCATGCTTGGATCAATCCAGTTTGGGGCTGCCAGCAGCAGTCACGCTGGTTCATTTAAATCACATACGGACTGATTAAACGGTATTGGGTGGCTCATCAAATTCCCAGTGGTCCCGAAAATATGCTTGGGAGACTCTGAAGCCAGGAAAGACGCCCCGAATCACAGCCCAGTGCCGGAACCACACAGACACCCTCAGTGCTATCCCTGGGCCTTGGATACCCTGTGCGCTCCTGGCTGCTGGACTCCACCAGAAGACCACCACCCTCCTTGGAGAAATGGCTGATCCAGGCATGGGGAAGGGAAGGTACAAGGTCAATCTGGAGCACCCGAGAGTGCAGAAAGCAAGGAAGTGCTCAAAAAAGAAGGGGGGTGCATCCGAAGGACACAGGCTGCCTGTGGGGGGACTCCCCCTGGCTGATTTGGGGATAATTTGCCATCACAATGAGTAATGATAGTGATGGGTTATTACAGAAGGATATCAGTGAGTCCACGGTAACACTGCAGTGGTACCTTGAAATACGAGTGCCCTAACATACGAGATTTTTGAGATACGAGTGATTTTTGCTTTGAAATACGAGCAACATTTGAGATACGAGTAATTGTGCGGATCGGCCGGCTGCACACGATCCACCAGTTTACTGCGACTTGAGCGTCTCAGTTTCCCACACCTCAAGGTTACAGAACGAATTAAACTCGTATCTCGAGGTACCACTGTATATGTAAAGGCGGGAGGAGGGATAGCTCTTCTTTACAACGGAATATCAGCTTAGACATAGAGAATGAATGATAGATTTCAAAAATCACCATTTTACAACCAATTATGTAATAATTGATTCAGGCAAAAGTCATCAAAGGACACTAAAGCCAATAAATGAGAGATTATTTGGTAACAAATATATGTATATATAACCTCAAAGTATCATGTCACAGAGTATTTATTAACTTCAAATGGGGAAAATGTACCTTTACACTCGAGTGATATGGTGGACCCCATCTTAAATGATCAAGCTTAGCATCTCTGAGACAAAATGATATCATATGAAAAATTAAAGAATGAGAAAGATATACTGAAATGGGCATATGAATGCCAGACAAAGTAGATTTTAAGGAAAGAGTTATTACCAGAGATAAAGAGGACAATACATAATGATAAGAGAATCATCTCAACAGGAAATACAGCATACTGATCCCAAACATGAATGCTCCTCTAGTAACATAGTTTTAAAGGAGCCCTAGCCAGCTTGGCTCAGTGGATATAGTGTCAGCTTGTGGACTGCAGGGTCCCGGGTTCGATTCTGGCCAAGGGCACATGCCTGGGTTGCAGGCTCGATCCCCAGTGCGGGGCGTGCAGGAGGCAGCCGATCAATGATTCTCTCTCATCATTGATGTTTCTATCTCTCCTTCTCCCTTCCTCTGTGAAATCAATAAAGAAATATATTTAAAATAAAATAGGTAAAGGAAAACTTGACAGAACTAAAAGTAGAGACAGATCAATCATCTTAATTGTACAAATTTAAACTTCTTTCTCATTAACTGCTAGAACAAGTGGCCAAAAACCCGTAGAGATATACAAAACCTAAATACAGGTACCCCCTGCTTTTCACGCGTTCACTTGGTGCCACTTCAGTCCCTATTGTTGCTAACTAAAAGAAGCCAGAAGAGAGCTTTTGCTTTTACAAATGGTCACCATTTGCTTTGCAGTGAATCAACCGTCACACAAACAGCATGATCCCAGCAGCATGAGTGGCCCCACCAGCAGGCGCCTTCCCTATACTCAGCATCTCAACATACGGCCGCCATCACTTCGAACGGTGTCTGTGAGTATCTGTGCTTTATATCCATTTGTTTTGTGCCTCTGTTGGCAAGATGGGTCCTGAAGTATCAGAAGCCGAAGAGAGATTGTAAGGGTATTGGGCTCCACATCAAACTAGATGTAACTGGTTTGATCTTGGTGAACAAAATACAGGCGTTGTGCGTGTGATGAGTTGGCCTGGGGCCACCATTTATACTATTTACACACGGAAAGAATCTTGAACGCTGCCAGAGTTACTATTGGTTCTGTGAGTAGCAAAGTGGTCTCTTAGTCAGCATGCAGCAGTGGGGGAAAAAGGCAAAGTCTATTGCTTGAGTGGATTGATGGGTGAAGTCATCCAGGAACTGAACGTGAGTCATTTTTGTGAGATTTTGGCTACAGTAGACAGTGCTGCAATGATGGCAGAAAAGTCTGACTTTAATTTTGAAAGGGCAAATTCTACCTTATACAGGCAGGTGTGCAGGGTGTTTTGAGTGCCTACAAAGGTATGTACTAGTGTGACCGAAAAATGCATGAGGCTCAGCAGTCACGCACACTGTTGCATTTCAAGCCTTTCACGTCAGCCATAGCAGACGACAAAACTCATCCATGGTCCTCGAGGCAGGCAGACGTGGAAAAGGCATAGACACCAGCGACCTGCCCGCTCTGGTGGATTTAGACGCCTAGATGTTAATAGATGACCCTCTTCCTCTCTCTTACACCCCAGTCTCCTCCCACCACTGCCGCCTCCTGCAGCTCCGCTTAACAGACCATCATCACTACCTCTCAGCCTTACAGTGTGCTCGCTGTCTTCTCAGTGCTGGTAAGTGAAATTATACTATACATACACCACTTCTACTTTATACAGGCTGTGCAGTTACATCACTCCCGCCTTTACTATATGTTAATGTTATTTTAAGCTCTATATGTTATTTGGGATGACTTGGCAGATGATTTTGGGGTTCTGGGAACACTCAACATTTTTCCGTATCAATTCATGGTAATTGTCTCTTTGCTTTATGCCATTTCATAGGAAAGATTTCATAGGAAAGTTCTACTCTTGGATAGTGAGGGAAACCTGTACATTATTAACTAACACTACCTAATTGACATTTGTAATTACCTGTGGAAATCTCATGGGTCATTAAGCAAAATAGACCAATGTTCCAAAGTATAAACAAGTCACCGTAAATTAAGGACTGAAATCATACAGGGTAAGATCTCAGGCTAGAGTGTATTAAACCAAAAAAAAAAAAATCAATAAAGAAAAACACCATAAGGAAATATAAGCAAAAACTGACAATTACTGAAAAGCTTTTGGGTCCCTGATGATTCTGCCATGAAACGGAAGTGTGTTGAGACTGGTTGAATGTCTGTGGGTCGTCATTTTTCCTGCCTGCCAAGTAGGATGGCTGTTGTGACAAGGTATGGCCTCAGGTCAGCCTGCAAAAAGAACAGGCTCTGTAAATGGCTCCACCAGGTAAGGAAATTGCTGTTGTCCTCATCTGCGAGTATTGGTGAATTTCTTATCCGAAAACAAGAACCTTCTACTTTCTGAAATATTTACAAATTACATGGAATTGACTTCAAAATGTCATGGGAGAGGAGCTCCGAATGGGTATATAAATGCAACAAGATTAGCCATTGGTTGGTAATGGTAAAGCAGCGGGTTGAGTATGTGGAGGTTCGTTCTGCTATTGTCATGTTTTAAATTTTTTCCATCAAGAAAAGTTTTGTTTAAAGAAAAAAGTCAAAAAGAATTGATATGAGTAACTGGTTTGAACCATGGGGATGATATGTATCTCTTTTTTTATTGTCTAAAGTTTTACAATGTCTCCTTTTTCCCCGATTGACCCTCCCGCCGCATTCCCACCTCCAAGGGCAAGCCGCCACCGCCCCAGTGTCTGTGTCCATTGGTGATGCTAATATGCACGCATACAACTCCTTTGGTTAACCTCTAGCACCCCCACTCCCCCTGCCATTTGTCTCTGGATCTGTTTTTGTTCATCAGTTTATATTGGTCATTATATCCCACATATGAGTGAGATCATGTGATATTTATCTTTCTCCGACTGGCTTATTTCACTTAGCGTAATGCTCTCCAGTTCCATCCATGCTGTTGCAAATGGTAAAAGTTCCTTCTTTTTTTACTACTGCGTAGTACTCCATTGTGTAGATGTACCACAGTTTTCTAATCCACTCATCTGCTGATGGGCACCTAGGCTGTTTCCAAATCCTAGCTATTGTAAGTTGTGCTATTATGAACATGGGGGCACATATGTCCTTTCTGATTGGTGTTTCTGGTTTCTTGAGATGTAGTCCTAGGAGTGGGATTCCTGGGTCAAATGGGAGTTCCATTTTTAACTTTTTGAGGAAACTTTAAAACCTGTCCTGGGC
This sequence comes from Lasiurus borealis, assembly GCA_004026805.1. NCBI lineage: Eukaryota > Metazoa > Chordata > Mammalia > Chiroptera > Vespertilionidae > Lasiurus > Lasiurus borealis. The sequence continues at coordinate 13,949 of PVJN01037218.1, read as the reverse complement.
AGAATGTAAATGAGAAGGGACAAATGCTCCTTCCCTATCCCACCTCCAGAAACCTGATCCACAGGAGGATGTTTGGAACAATGGAGCGATACCAGCTGTTCTAAATGAGACTGTATGGGTTGCACTCCAGATGATACTGGTTTCCAATTGGTTTACATATTGATTCTAGGAGCAGGAGTTTTTAGAGGCAGCATCATAAATCACTTGCGCTGTGGAACTTTGTGCAATAATCACTCTTTTGACATTTTCTCCTTTCCAGTTTGTATTTTAAAGTGTATATAAAAGTTCTCACCCATGAACTTAATTTTTTTTTCTGCATCCAGTGTCATGATACTTAAAAGGCCAGTTCTCTATTTTTAGCTTTTGTAAGTTGGAGCAATGCTTCCAGATTCAAGGGATAAAGATTGCTTATTAATATTGTTTAGAGGATGAGGCAATTTCATAAACCAGGGTGTGAAGGTCAACAGGGTATGGAATCTTATGAAATTATGAATATCAACTCTAGTGAGAAGGAGCAATTCAATAGAATTATGGTGATGTTGATATGATACAGTTTATTAATCTCTTATGAACTTCATGAATTATTGGAGCATGTGTATAACATGTGGGCCCTGCTTTAATAAGCACAGTGTTGGACATAAATCAAAATCAAAATAATGGAGATTTCTCCACTTGTATTTGTGAAACCAAAAGATGCATTCCGCTTAGTAGCCGTATTAAAACAGCCTTTTATTTATTCATGCTTTTATTCATTTGATAAATATTCATGAGGTCTCTGTTAGTAGATCATCCACTTTATTTTTATTAATGTCCTATTTTTAAATATCTCTGATACCTTTCCTTGAACCTGAAAAACAGTTACTGTATTTTCCAGCATATAGGATGACTTTTTAACCCAGGAAAATCTTCTCAAAAGTCAGGGCTTGTCTTATATGCTGGGTATCATCTTTTAGGGCGAATATATCCCAAACTCTATATTTTAACTGGAAAAGTGAGGGTCGTCTTATACGCCCAGTCGTCTGTCTTGTACGCCAGAAAATACGGTAGTAAGGGGTGTAAAATTTTACATGTGAAAAAAGTAAATGTTAGAATTCAATTTGGGAGCAAAGCCATCTACAGCATTTGGTGCCTGTCTGCCCCACACTGAACTCCACCGTGGGGAGAATAAATTGTAATTGGCCCTTACAGAAATCATGGTCTAAAAATTGCGCAAACTCTTTTGCTGCTGTTAATCCTCACCTGAGGACATTTTCCCATTGATGTCAGAGTGTAGAAGGGAGAGGGAGAGACAGAGAGGGACTTTTTGTTTCTAGTTGCTAGTGGAGCCATGTTGCTGGTCTCTTTCACCAAAGGTCTCCTTCAACATCGATTGGTTACCTCCTGCATGCACCCCATCCAGGGCCAGGGAACCTGCAACCAAGGTACATGCCCTTGACCAGAATCAAACTCAGGACCTTTCAGTCCTCAGGATGACACTCTATCCATTGAGCCAAACTGACTAAGACGAAATTGCCCAAACTCTTAAATATGGCTGACAAGATTCTTTGGTCTTGTTTCTCGTCCCTCATCCCTTCAAACCACCCGTTCCCACCACCAGTTAGTTCTCTTTATTTCCCTCAGGTCACGGAATGTACCATTCTCTTTCTTGCCTTCTAGACTTCCCACATACTGCTCCCGCTGCTGGCAGCACTCTTCTCACTTCCTGCTTCCAACAGCTGACTGTTGGGTTTCAGTTAACCTATGCATCAGCCAGGCTAGACTAGGTCATGCTACAGTGACAAACATCCCATCTCAGCAGCGTACAACAACCAAGATTTGTTTCCGTGGCACACAAAGTCCTTTGCAGGCCTAGCTCACTCTCCAGCATAGCCCTCCTCCGTGGGCTGACTCGGGACTGCACCTCTGTGTCAGCATTGGCTTCCACAGTCACCGCAGCAGGGGAACGGAAGGCTGGGTCTCACACCAACCAGCGTTTGCTCTGGCCTGGAAATGGCACATGTCAATTGCATTCACAGCCCGTTGGCAGGATAGTCCCCAGGCCAAGGCCCTGCATAACATCAGGGGACAGAAATGTGAAATCTCTCCAGGTGTCAAGAATGACAAACCTCCGAATCATCCATAAGCAGCACTTAACATTTAGGTCAAAGTACCACTTCCCAGGAGGAGCCCTCCCTGACCCTCTAACCAGATGGAGCTGGTCTGTGGAGGAATCTCAGTTTTTCTGTGTGTTTTTGTCCAATTACCGCCTCCCCTGCTCCTTACAAACATCTTGACCGGTCACTTTTGATTAGCAGAACAGTTTCCATGCAGCCTCAATATTTAGTCCTCTTCACTCTCAAATTTCAATCTCAAGGTCAATTTAAAACTTATCTGATGTTTCTACGCCCAGGTCAGGCTTGGAGCGAAGGATGGTGCATAGTCCTCCTTCTACACGGTCCCTTCCTTCCTGTTCTAGAGACTGCCTTCTCCACAGTGCTGGGGCAGAAGGGAGGTGAAGGAAGACAGCAGATGTCCCCTTTTTGTCCTGATTGAGTGACATTCCTCTTCTCTGGTTTTCCCCGCTTCTCTGGCCAACATTGGCAGGCCAACAACAGACACCCATTTCAGCAGGTTTCTCTCGAGCTGAGTCTCCTAGAGCATATATGCGGGTCCTTCAGGAGACCGGTGTGGGTCTTCCCCACTGCAGTTTTTCGCACCCTGCGAGACCAGTCTTCACCTGGACCACATTCACTCCCTCCTCCGGCTCCGCTAACACGGTGTACTCCTTCAGCCTCTTTCTGCAGGGCAGCCCTTTGGGGAAGGAGACCAGCAATATGGCTCAAGTCTAGTTACCCTCCGAGGTGTCCGCTCAACCCACAGGAATCTCTCGATTTCTTCCTGCCCCAAATTGTGGATAAGCAAGCAGGTCTGCTACCATCTCCTTTTTTTAGTTCTATCATGTGTGCCTATTCTCTTTGCTGTGGTTCAGAAAAGCCAGGGACTGATCGACAAATCCTTTGGCGAAGTTAGTATCCAACAGAAATGAAATGTCAGTCCCAACTCTCCTGCCAACATTCATGGACAAGTTATCTTGGCTTCAACACACACACGGGAGAGAGCAACTAGCCTCTCTTTCTGAACACTGTGCTAACCCAAAGGCCTTCAGCTTCTCTCACTCTTGATCATCTTATGCAGACGTGGGGAACAGAGTGAGTCTGGTCTGATGTCCCTCAGCAAGCCCTCGGTGGCTGTCCCTTGCTTGTAAAAACTTCTTGACCTTAGAATGTGGGATACATGGTGTCTTGCCTTCAGAATAGATACTAACAACCCTCTGGGACATCAGGAGAAATCCTAGACTTCATGGAGTTAAGTGCCCTTTTCAGGTGCTCCCAGAGGCCCTGTGCTGCTTGGATATGAGTCCCCCTATATCTTGGGGATCCCTTGATCTAGCAGTCGTGAGACGTTCTGACCCATCTTGGAGGCCAGTTCAGCACCCACCACGTGGTGAGTGCTCAATAAGCATTTTTTTTACAAGACCAGGCCAACTAACTTTAGTGTGGGGAGATTTTAGTAAGTGTTTTAAAGATTTGAAAGAGAAATACCTGTTTTTTAGAAAGCAAATGGAAGATATTCCAAATAAGGGAAATGATTTGAAGGGTAACTGTGCAGATAGAAAAATTCTGTGCCTATGAATAGAGTTAGGTTTGTTTTAATAGAACAAAATGGTGATCATGTACTGTAATAAGAATTTGGTTGCTGTATAGGATACGTAGTGTCACATATTAATTTTGGGGAATCATCTGCCTCCATTGTATATATCCAGTGAAAATATTGTAAGCTGTCAATATCAAGACATATGGCCTCAGTTGTTATGGCATGACTAACCACCCACTTCCTGAATTTTTAGGATAGACTTTTCAGGTAAGATAAGCAAAGAGTATTGCATCACTTTACCTCATTCCTTACAGCTATCGATGCAGTTGCTGACCAATATAATCTCCACTTTAAAGTGACTATTGATTCCCTCCAGTAACTTAGTATATGCTGAGTGACTTCTGAAATCAGTCAGGGCTACAAATATGGTCATGAAATAAATGCTCAGACCAAGCTTTATAAATGCCTAATTAAAAGCATTATTTTGTCTAAAATTCTCTATATATAGTGTTACATGTTTGGGATCCTTTTGTGAGAATTTCAGACCAGATGTAATTTACCTGTACTGAATAGGAAGTTGTAAGTGATTCTTACAGAGATTTTTCCAAAGTAAAACATTTGTGTGTTTTGAACTATGCATCCTTGAAACAGAAGGGTAAAGCTGATTTTCCGGACCACCCTTTTCCACAAGAAATGTTCTCCTTGGATCATTTTATGCTGTTTGACTCCTTTTGAACTTCATACAATCACTGGACTGATTCGTGACTATCATGAGAAATGAAAAGGCTCGAGTATAGAAAGACTCGGTGAATAGTGTCTGCACTTGGAAAGTTGCCAAGTGGCACTCCACGAGGACTAGAGTGTTCCTTTAAGACCTGTCCTTGACTGGTTGTGCTTTATGGCGACCTGCAGAAATAGATTATTTGAAGAATCTGGTTCACATCATTTCTGGTTGCAAACTGCCATTCTCTCTCCATTGTTACATTTTGGAGTGAGAATTCAAGCTGACATTCCAAATAGCCTTGACTTTTCCCTCAGTGTTCCTTGAACTCTTTCTTCCTAACACTCTAAAAATAATCTCCACATATTTCCCCAAGTATTTTATTCCCCTCCTCGCCATTTTCCTCCTTTGGCCCATGTACATATCTCTCATGAGGCAGTTACAAGCGAGGCAAGGAAAAAGGCAGTCTTTCAACCAGACAGGCTCTCACTGATTAGAAGGGATTCTTGGCTGATTGCTCTCAAACTCTCAATATTAATTATAGGAATGCAGAACTTCCTTGCTATCTGAATCTAATCCACTCCTGAGATCATATTGAATAGCAAATTTGCAGATACAGGAAGCTTACATTCTATGATTTTAAAGGGCAAAAATGCTGTATTCCCAGTCTACCCAAAAGCCACAAGCAATTTTCTCAAATATCACTAACATACTCTCAATTCCCTCCATAACCATCCACCAAGGATTTTTATGTAATCTAAACATTTAAAACCTCAGCTACCTCATTTTGTGTGTACAATGCTCCATTATGTCGTGGAGCAGTGCTTTGCAAATACTGGCATGCATCAGGATTATGTGGGGCATTTGCTGGAGCACAAAGTCCCAGATGCAATAGGTCTGGGTTTGGACCCAAGAATGAGCAGCTGGTCCAAGATGACATTGAGAAGAGGACTACTATAGAGGATGTGAATTTCATCTTTTTTCAACACTCCGCAAGTATGACTGAAATACAAGTAACCATAGTGGAAACAGTATGTTCAAGATGCTTTCAACAATGAATAAAAATCACACTAAAGAATAATGAAATGAAAGAACGCAGCAATTTTCAAATAATGGTTACTGACCAGGGGAAGAGTTGCATGAGCAGAGTCTGGTGACCAGAGGAAGGAGACGGAAGCTTCAGGCATCGTTGGGGTTTGGGGGTGAGTGGCAGATAGAGTGGAAAGGTGGATGTCTCACATCCTACAAGTCCAGATAATACAAGGAACTGGGGGACATCTTTGTCTGATTGACATGCAAGACTCTAAAAGTGGGTTTGGCTCTGAACTGCCCTCTGACACTGGATAAAACTATTGAAGGGAACGAAAGCCCTCAGAGGGGACACCTGTTCATAGTCTCTTTGCTTAAGTTTATCCAGCTCCAGTCGGGGCTTGTCATTGCATTTCTGGAGGGCTGTCTTCCGTCAATGTCATGATCACACTCCTACAGCAATGGTTTTGAGGTGTGACCTCCAGTTTCTCTCGAAGATTCAGCACATGGACCCTCCTCTTCCTTTTCCTCCGCTTTCCAAGAAGATATTTTCACTTAATAATTAGGAACGCTGACCTTCTGAATGTTGACGGCACACAACATGAGGCCGCTGAGATAGGACTGCGACGCAGTATACATCCTCTTACCATTAAAATGTCAGTCGTATCATAAACGAGCTTCCCGGTGTTTGCTTGCTGATTTGCAATAGTGGGGTTTTGATTCAGACAATAAATCGGGAGTAAACAGTTTTGCAGGTCGTTTCAATGAGTAGTTGGAGCATAAGAATTCAGATAACGAGGGATACCTTGTTGAATCACGCTTTTCGTGTGTAGCAGACATAGGCCTGGGGACTGTTTATAAACGTAATCGACACCATAAATATGGCAATGCCCTCATGGCCTTATAGATAGAAATGATAAACCAGCCAAAGAATAAAGCGGATAGCACTTCCAATTGTGATAAAAACGGGAAGAGGAAAACAAGGGATGCTATTCGAGCGAATAACGTGGAGATGGAGAAGTGGGGAGAGCTCTTGGGAAAGGGTAACGTTTTATTTTTGTTTTGGCGGAACATTTTGTGTTGAGTTTTCTGTGGAAATGTTTAAAGTGCAAAAAAGCGCCGAGAGGAAAATAACAGCCACCCACACTCCCAGCATCCAGAAATAACCTCTTATCTTGTGGCACTGTTACTCCCAATTAAAGCATGGAAAAGGTCTATTTCGCTGCTGGGGGGAGCAGGGGGTTTAATGGGGAGCTCAGAGGGGCCTGGTTCCGTCTAGTTCCCGTGGCAGTGCCGGAAAGGGAAAATGGAAAGGGATGTGGGATACAACAGGGCTTGGGGATGATGGGGCAAATAAATTCAACCGTAAGGATGAATCCCAAGTGTCGGACAGAATGAAATGGGCGGGCAGTGACACTGCCACGAGGGAGATGGGAAGGGGGGTGCAGAATAGTTTGGAGGTGGGGGTTCCGGAGCACAGAAGAGAGGATCTTCTTTTGGGGTGTTGCATACAGACGTTATTTAAGGAGAATGGAAGGGATCACTTGGGGAGAAAGTTAAGTTGAGAGAGGAGGAATGGGGACAGGACTGAGCTCCAAGAAAAGACGACAGGAGCATGGATTAGAGGAAGAGCAGCTGGGTTAAAGGAAGGAGAATGGCTAACCACAGACGTAGGAGGAAAACCTGAGAAGTTCAGTGGTAGGCAGAACGGTGCCCTAAAAATAGCCAGGCCCTAATCCCCGAAACCTGGGAAAATGGCATCTTAAGTGGGAAAAGGAACTTTACTGATGGGATTAAGGTTATGGACCTTACAGCGGGATAGCAGGCTAGATGCCCATTGGGGCCCAATGTAGTGACCTGGGTCCTTAAAAGCGGAAGAGGGAAGCAGAAGAGGTGGTCAGAGCGACGTGACGATGGAAGAAGCAGCAGGAGAGTTGGTGTGGAGGGACTGAATCCACCATTGCTGGCTTTGGAGGTGGAGGAGGGAGGCTGTGAGCCAGGGAATGCAGGAGGCTTCTAGAAGTTGTGAACTTCCTCTGCTGACATCCATTGAGGAAATGGGCCCTCAGCCCTGCCTGGAACTGGACTCTGCCTCCAACCTCGATAAACGCCAAACAGATTCTTAGATCCTGTGCTCTGAGCGGGGATGGAGGTCTCAGCTGAACCACCCTCGCTGGTGATGCTGTGCTCTGGGTCTTGAGCTTTTTTTTTAATTTTTATTTATTTTTTATTAATTTTTTATACATATCTCCCCATTGCCCCCTCCCTCCCATGCATAGCCTAACCCCCCCAGTGTCAGTGTTCATTGGTTATGCTTATATGCATGCATACAAGTCCTTTGATTGATCTCTTATCTACCCCACCTAACCTTAATCTTCCTGCTGTAATTTCACAGTCTGTTTGAAGCTTTACTGCCTCTGTATCTATCCTTTTGTTCATCAGTTTACAATGTTCTTTATTATCCACAAATGAGTGAGATCGTGTGATGCTTCTCCTTCATTGACTGTATCATTTGCAAAGGAAGCCAGGCATGCCAGCACCTTGACTTTAGCCGGGTGGGGACTGAACCAGACTCCTGACCCACAATACTGTCAGAAGATACGTTTTGTTGTTTTCAGCCTCTAAGTTTGCAGTAAATTGCTATGGCAGTTAATGCTCAAAAAAAATATTAGCTATGATTATTATCTTCCTTGAGAGTGTCTTCCTGATTCTCTTTCAGTGAGTACGGTAACAAGAGTTGCTCTGTGGCCTGGGTAAGTGCTAATGAGGTTAACAAAACTACTTACGCCAGACAGTATCAGAGGCCATTGTTGATGCGTCTTCATTATGTCAGCCTGTCCTCATGAATGCCCAGTGCCTAGCTCAGGGCACCGGGATGCCCCCTGCATGCCTAACCAGGGGTGCGGCCGGCTCCTTCCCTCGGCCATATCTAGGCCACCCTCCTCCCACCATTAAGAGTTCCTGTCCCAGCCTAATGCCTCCTCTTCAGAGAAGCAGACTCGCAAACAAAATAACAAAAGGACTGAGAGGATTTGGTGTCCGCCGCCTAAATGTCAGGCTCTGACAATTATGCCTTTTGTTCTTTCCACATGGGTGATGTCACAGCTCCTGACAGCTGGGATTGACTCATCTGTTGGACTGAGCCACCCAGCGCCAACCTGCGGCTCTTTGTCTCAGAGCGGTGCTTCTCAGCCCGGCGCACATGAAAGCAGCCGGTGTTTTTTATGTACATACACGGCCACTCCGGCCCCACTCTCTGTCAACGGAACCAGGACTTCCGGGCGTGCTGCTGGCCACGAGCACTTTTTAAAGCACTGTTCATCTGCAAAGTGACGTGGGAGAAGCGCTGCCTGAGGGCATTTTCCCTTTCCCGGCTGAGAGCTGGGGAGACACCATGGTGCCCCGATGCCAATTAAAGTCTGAACCCTGCGCGACCGATGGACAGAGGGGTCCGCATTGCAAAGTGCTTCCATAGAGACTACGGAAAGAGACCTCGGGACACAGAGGTCTGTAAGCGGGGATGGAGGTCTCAGCTGAAGCCACTTCCCTGGTGAGCCTGTGCTCTGGGTCATCAGGAAGACGGGAAGGGGCTAAAGCTGGAAAGGCAACGCTATTTTACTCTTTCAGACGTTTTATTCAGAATATTTTTAGCTAAACAAGAAATATTCATTGATTCTACTTTCACAACATGGCAGACAAAAATGCTATCCATCTGTCTCTGTCAGCTGGGGCTGCTGGTAACAAAGTACATAGACTGGGTGGCTTAACCAGCAAACCGTCATTTCGCACAGTTCTGGAGGTAGGCAGTCCAATGTCAAGGTGCCGGCTGGTTCCCTTTCTGGCGAGACCTCTCTTCCTGGCACACCGATGGCTACCTTCTGCCTGTGCCCTCACATGGCCAGGGTCTGTTCTTATGTGGACGCTAGCACCATCATGGCCTCCATCCTCATGACCTCAGCTAAACCTAATTACCTCCTCAAGGCCGCGCTTCTTAACCATCATCACAGGGGCGACAAAGGGCTTCAACACACAAACTCTGGGGGCACACAAACATTTAGTCAATAGCAGCATACGATTTCCTGGAAATCTGAACATTGAAATGATCAGCGCACCCCTGGAAACACACAGAGCTAGAGTTTAATAGCAGTGGTAGGAAACTTGGTCTTTGGAGTCCTTGGCTAAGACTGAACAGGACCACTGTGGTAGGCAGAATGTCCCCCCAAAAGTGCCCGTACCCTAATTCCCGGAAACTGAAGGCGTTACATGCCAAAAGGGGCTTTGCTGGTATAATTAAGGTTAGAGGTCTTATAGGGATAATCCTGGATTATCTGGATGCGTTCCATCTTACAGGTGAGTCCTTAAAAGCAGATTACCTTCTCTGGCCGAAGGCCGATAAGATGTTGCAAAAGGGAAAGTGAGAGAGAAATACTCTGTGCCTTGTCACAGGAATAAAGACCCAGGAGGGAGGTACGCAGCCAGCAGGGGCCTGGGGACCTCAGCCCTATACCTACAAGGAACCGGATTCTGCCAACAACCCGAATGAGGTCAGAAAGGGATTGTTGTACAGAACCTCTGAAAAAAGAGCTCAGGCCAGCTGACCCCCCGGTTTCAGCCTTGCGGGGTGTGGAACAGAGGAAGCAAGAGAGCTCACCCAGATTTCTAAAATGCAGAACCAAGAGATGATAACTCTGTATTGTTTTAAGTTGATGAAACTGGAGTAACTTTTAAAGGCAGTAATAAAAAACTGATATAATTGCCAAGGCAGGTTTTAAGCTGTTATCGCACTGATAAGCAATCTTAGTGACATTAACTTTGGTTGTTGGACACAAACCACAAGAAGAGATGAGAAACCTGTCGAGTTTGGGTGCTCAATGTACTCCTGGAATATTTAGCCTTACGATGACTTTCCAAAGATGAGTTGTGTGGTGAAAAACGCGGATCATGTTCCTTTCTACAAAACCCGCAGAGATAATAAAGGGAAATTCTGGTGGGTGTGGAGGAATTACGATTCCTGGCCAGGCTTATTTTAAAAATATGATACAGAGTTATGACTATTACAAAAAAAAAGTCAAAATGAAATGCACGATTTGGAACAGAGGTTTAACTAGCATCAGGCCAATTTTCTCCTGTAATAGACCTATGAGAGCAATAGCGGCTTTTGAGTAATTTATCTTGGTTCTTTCCCATGGATGTTATGCTAAACAGCGCGGCCTTTCTGTCTTCCCAATCTCCCAGCAACAGATTTCTAGCTTCTAAGCCATTAGGGAATGCCTGAATTAGAGAATCACAGTGTGACCCTTTAAAAGGCTTCCTTCTAGGTGTTATTTTATTAACTCTAACATCAGAAACCAGCTCTACTTACCTTAAGCAGAAAACGAAATTTGCGGCAGTAATTTATGGAACAGCTCACAGAATTAACGGGAAGGCTGGAGAGTTGGCTCTGAAAATGGGCAGGAAAAAAAGGAAGCCAGGAAGTTGAATCCACTGCTGAAATTCCATCGCGGAAAGAGTCGATTAAAGAAGTGACCTCTGAGCTGCAGATGCTGCTCATGAACTCTGTCACCCCTGGAGCCTGGCTACCCTGTCTATGGCTGCAAAGAATTCTAAATCGCTTCCTAATACTGCCTCCACATCCCAAATCCCAAGTGGAAGCATTTAATTTTTCTCAGTTCAGATCATATGAAAAAAAAAAAAAAGTCAGTCACCACAGGTCAGGAAAAGCACATCTTTTAGTTTCCTTAGGAGGAGGGACTGTTTTTCCCTCTAAGACTTACACTGTGGGCCGTTCTCCAGACAGAGAAAGAGGTGCGAGGCATAGCTCTTCACCCCTCTGGCTCTCAAGCATCCCTGGAAAGCCCTCTTCTCATGTGTCTAAAAATATGGACTTTTAAAGACATACGTGTATAATGCCTCCACTTCAAAGAATGCAATGTACCCTATCCCCGAAGACAATAACCCAGTATTTTCTCAGAAACTTCTTCTAGCCAAAGGAGATCTATTTCTGTCAGAATATCTTCTTAACCTCCAACACACTCACTGTGCAATAGTGGGGTAGAGGAAGAGGAAAGCAAGGGCAATGACTTGGGATGTGTAAATATATACATGTACAGTGAGGAAGAGAATCTGCATAGAGCAGTGGTTCTCCACCTTTCTGATGCCGTGACCCTTTCATACAGTTCCTCATGTCCATAAAATTACTTTCATTGCTACTTCATAATTTATAATTTTGCTACTGTTATGAATCATAATGTAAATATCTGTGTTTTCCGATGGTCTTCGGCTCTACAGCAGTTGTGACCCAAAGGTAAAGAATGCTAAGTATTAGCATTTAGTTCAACCAAGAATTTGCTTTAGCCGTTAACTAATACATGTAGTTCCAATATAGATATTGGTTGATAATTTTGTTTACATTAGCCAGTAATATGAAAGTAAAAGAAGTAAAGATATATGATATAATTTCATGTATTCATCAGTGACACAAACAACTGCTTTACTAAATCAGATAAGTTTTTAAATATTGGCGGAAGATCCCCTCAAATTTTTATGCTATTCACAATGACATAGTTACAGATACAACCTGGTTTTAAGTTCAATCTCTAGTATTATCATTTTCTCCATCACTTTCTCAGGTCTAGACAATCAACAAAACACAGTATCTCAACTTGATCCATTTGAAAAACACATAAACAAGCTCACAAAAAAGTATGTAGGAATGGAGGAGTGTTGTTACATATACTGTCACTCCATTTGTTGAAACCTTTACAAATACGTGCTAAATGTTCCATAGTGATCTATTGACAAAAAATTATTTTTAATGATGTTTCAGCTCCCGGCTCATAGGTTTTTCAGTTCCATTGAAAGTAAAGATTTGGAACTATTTGATTTGAGAAATCACTTGTCATCTACTTTTAGCACCATTTCCTTTCTCCATTTTTGAAAGTATACTGCACAGACTTTACTATGACTTACAGCTACTTATTTACTTATTCTTTCTCTAACGGGCATCTCATTTAGACTTGATACTTAAAAAGTTGAGCAAATACTTTTAAGTACTTCTCACTACAATATTATTTATAAAGTCATTTTATGTGATCTTATGCTTTAACTATATTTTCATCAAAAGCTTAGAACTGCAGTTCTAGCCTGTTTTGGCTCCATGAAGAAAGTGTGGTCCTATAGACCAAAGGGTCCAGGGTTTGATTCCAGTCAAGGACACATACCTTGGTTGCAGGCTCCTCCCAGGCCCAGGCCCTGGTCAGGGCTCGTGTGAGAGAAACCAATCACTGTGTTTCTCTCACATCAGTGTTTCTCTCTCTTTCCCTCTCTCTCCCACTCTCCCTAAAAACCAATGGAAATATATCTTGGGATGCATATTAACCTCTTCCCTCCAAAAAATGCTTAGAACTGGAGCTTTAGCTCATCCAAGTTATGCAAAATGTATTATCTCTATGGGAAAGCCCATCCTCATGGTCAAACAAATTAGTCAGGTCAGACTTGCCTCTGACTTTCTCCGTGTGAAATCTCACGTTAGCCCGGGCTTCTCACAGAATGGTAGTCTCAGGGGAGTTCCTCTTCGTACAGGCAGCTGCCTTCCAAGAGGCAGGAAGTGACCAGCCAGTCAAGGGCTACCCCTAAAAGTGGCACAGTATCTCTTCGCTCTCTTCTATTGATCAAGGCAGTCACAGAGCCCATCCGAGTCAAGAGATGGAGAAATGGACTCTCCCTCTCACTAGGGTGGGTCCCAAGGTTGCATCTCAGAATATCGTTTGTATCACGATATCCTTGCAGGCATCTTTGGAAAACCATCTGCCATAGCCAGTTCCTGAGAACATACTGGCATGTCATCAGTATTCAGAAGCTGAGGAAACAACCTGAGGATGGTTTCACTTCCCACAGTCTGTGCCAGGAGTGGGTTCCTGTCCAACCTCCATTAATCACGTGACCAGTCTGACTAATGGACCTCGGTGCCTTTCAGGGTCCTTGGGATTTGGTGTTATACAGCCAGTGTTCAACAAGCCCCCCCTCCCCCCAGACATGTGTGTTTTCATTTTCCTCGTGTTAGTAATGGGGTCTCCCTGATGAGGGCTAGAAGGAAGGACCCCTATGTATTGGGGGAAGTCTTTGCAGGATCATATAGCCTCTGCTTCATTCAAGGAGTTTTGGTCTGGAAGCCGGGTGACTTAGGTATTAGAATTGGATGAGAAGCCTTAACTCAGTTCTGGAGATACAGTCCAATATCAAGGTGCATACAGATGGCAGTCCATAATGAGTGAGATCCACAAATGAGTGAGATCATGTGATATTTACCTTTCTCTGACTGGCTTATTTCACTTAACATAATGCTCTCCGGGTCCATCCATGCTGCTGCAAAAATGGATGTTCCATCTCTGTTTACAAGATGTGGAGTTTTGTTGTAATTGGAAAACTCAAATAGGGCCTTCGTAGACTATCTAGGATCTGCTAGGACCCTGGCGGTCCCATGACCAGTCCAGTGCTGCCAAAGATCCCTGTGGTTCCATCTCCTCTGATTCCCACTCGGTAAGCATGGACGTTTTGCTTCTGATGG
>PVJN01037217.1:0-21047 GCA_004026805.1 Lasiurus borealis | reverse complement strand
ATTTATTTTTTATTTTATTTTTTTAGAATAAGGGAGAGAGAGAGGGACATATCCATGTGAGAACTAAACATTGATTGGCTGCATCCTATATGCTCCGTAACAGAGATCAAGCCTTTGACCTGGGCATGTGCCCTGACTGAAAATCAAACTGGCAACCTTTCAGTACATGAGATGGTGCCCAACCAACTAAGCCATACCTGCCAGGAATAAAACTCTTTTAGTTCATCTACATGGTTTCCTAAAGAGCCAAGAGGTTAATAAAGCCCCTTTGCCCTTGTTGGTTCTAGAATAGAAAGCTATCTGATAAAATGTGGCTAATTTAAGGCCCTTGTCCCTCTGACCTTGGCTGTTTCATCATGGGGTAGAGAGCTGCTTGAAGTTTTGTGAGAAAAAATTAGGGAAACTGAAGCACCAACAGCAAAGCCAGGGATGGAGAGAGCCTAAGGCATGTGTGTCTATTCTCCTAATTATCCCTCAGGCACTTTTCTAAACTTGATATGGAATAATAAATTACCTTTTTTTTTTTAAAGCTAGACTGAAATATGCTTTTGTCAGTTATAAATGAAACGAATTAATGTTCAGCACTGCACTTGTTTTCTGTTGATTCTATAACAAATTATCACTAACTTAGTGGCATAAAATAACACAAATTTACTTCCTTACTAGGGGCCCAGTGCACAAATTCATACACCTTGAAAGGAAATGTGGCCTGCGAGGCTGCAGTGGGCACAGGGCGGGTCTTGGCCCATCCTCTGCACCCCCGCCTGGCCCCTCCCACCACGCTGCTGCCCCCATCATCCTTTAGGAGCAGGGGGAGGTGCAGAAATCCTCAGGGGGGATCTAGGACAGCAGCCCCTGCTTGTACATGCTGACAGCACTGAGTGATTCGGACTGGTGCCAGGTGTTGGCAGCACGTGTGAGAGTGTCTGGCTTTGGCATTGGGTGCGAGGAGCAGCTCCAGCACTGGCAGCAGGTGCCAGTGGAGCCATTGTTGGCAGCAGGTGCGAGAGGCAGCTGCCGGCCCCAATCACCCCTCAGGAGCTGGGGGAGTTGAACAACCCTGAGGGGTGATTGGGGCTGGCAGCCACTGCTTGTACCCATGGATGGCACCAAGCAATTGGGGCCAGCGCCGTGCACTGGTAGCAGGTGTGAGCGGTGACTTCAGTGCTGGCAACAGATGTGAGTGGGGCTGTCACCGGAAGCAGGTTCAAGTGCCCAGGGGAACCGTGGTGCATTGCGTGGATGCAAAGAATTTTCAGTAACCACCAGAGGCTCACCCCAATGATGGCAACCGGCACCCCGCCTGGGTCTGGCACCTCCGCTCATCTGCTCCACCTTCCCACTGTGGCCGACGCCCGCCATGTTCTGTACATGCCCCCTCGTGGTCAATGCATGTTATAGCAACCAGTTGTTTGGTTATTCCACAGTTTGGTCTATTTGCATATTAGGCTTTCATTATATAGATGGCTCTTTTGGTCAGACGTCTGACAGAGGTCTCACTGGGCTAAAATCAAGGCCTAACTACTTTCCCAGAGGCTCTAGGGAAGAGTCTGTTGCATATAGTTTTCAGCTACTACAGGCCATCCTCATAGCTCTACCTTCAGAGATCAGCAGAATTGTACCTTCCTATGACTTTCTTCCACAATCACAACACTCTCCAACTCTTCTCTCTCCATCTTCTACTTTTAAAGGCCTTTATGCTTACAGTGAACCTTTAAAATAATCAACTCTATTTCAGGTTCAGCTGATTAGTAAAGTTAACACCATCTGCAACTTAACCCCCCCCCCTTTTGAAATGTAACCTAACATTGACATGTTCTGGGGATTAGGACATGAACATACTTGTGGGTCACATGTATGCCTGTTGTAGGCACGAAGGGCCCTGTCAGTGCCCAGGGCAGGTTTGTTGCTAAGTATTACACATGGGCATATTGATTACTTTGGAATAATGTTATTTGACAAGAAGCAGCCAATGCAAGAGGAACACCCTGCCTTCTCTGTCCCCCATAAATAAATAAAATCTGTAAAGAACCCCTTCTTGCTCCAGAGGGACTGAAGGAGACACCCTTATCACTAGAGTTAAAGAATCCAGATCCAGAAAACCGCATCAACAAATCTAGTTGTTTCTCTACTAATTAATGCCTAAGCCCAAACTTGGTTCAGATTCTTTGCTAATGAGCACCCAAATCTATGTTTCTTAGTCATGTCCATTTTCTCCAAATTTATTGTTTGTCTAAAAATTATAAAAAGCTGTCTGGCTCAATCTGTCGCTGAGCATGATTTATGGTCACCTGTGTGCATGCAATGGATTGGTTTTTCTCATATTAATCCAGTCTTGTGTCAATTTTATTATTAGTCTAGCTGTAAGAACTCAGGAGAGATAAAGGGGGAATTTTATTTTCCCCAAAAGCTCATAGAGTAATGGTCAAGAGAACTGGCTGTGAAGTACAGAAAAACAGGACTCATATCTTGCTTCTTTCTCGCTGTATCACCTTGGGCATGTTTTAGTGGATTCTGTTCCTCAGCTTTCCCAACTGTGAAATACAAGCAATGGTAGCTACCTCGTATGAGAGTGTTAAACATTAAATTAAATAAAGTGTTTAGAAAAAGTGCTAGCACATTAGAAATGTGAGAAATGATAATTATAAGTGTTGGACAAGAGAAAAAATATCACCGGGATTCTGGCTTGGAGTAGAGGAAGCCTGTGACCATGGTGATTAGAAAGAAAAGATTCTTCTAACTCCTTCGTATTTGTAGTTGCAAAGAGAAGGGACAAGAGCGAGAGAAGCACTCTTTCTTTACCAACCTTATCATTTAAGAACGTTATCAGGCAAGTGCTTCTAGGCCTAGCAGTTCCTTTGGTAAGTTAAGTTGTCACAAAGGAATTTGGAAAGAAAAGAAAGAAAGAAAGAAAGAAAGAAAACTGCTAGTAGAAGTGAGAATTGATTTAGAGGATATTTGGTAGTGTCCAATAAATTTGAAAAATGTCCATATTCTATCTATTAGTTTTTTTGGCTGACGTAACAAAATACCACAAACTGAGTGGCTTAAACAATCTATACTAATAAAGGGTAATATGCTAATTAGACCAGGAGACCTTCCGGGTATCCTTCTGGACAAAGCCATTGTGGCGAGGCCAAGTCAGAGGCTGTTAAGGGCGATCAGGCCAGGAGGGGAGGGCAGTTGGTGGCAAGAAGGTTGGCAGGCAAAGTGGTTAGGGGTGATCAGGCAGGCAGGTGAGTGGTTAGGAGCCAACAATCCTGGATTGGGAGAGCAATGTCTGATTGCTGCTTTAGGCCTGCTCCCTCAAGGTTCAAGCCTAAACCAGCAGTTGGACAACCCCTGAGGTGTTCCAGATTAGATAATTTATAGATTGGGCTAAAGGACAACCCCCATCCCTGCCCCTGTGCACAGATTTTGTGCACCAGGCCACTAGTTGAAATATATTGGCTCACAGATTTGGAAGTCCAAGGTCAAGTGTTTACAAGGTTAGTTTCTTCTGAGGGTTGTGCAGAAGAATCTGATCTGTGCCTGTTCCCCAGATCCATGTGGTTTGTAGACACTTTTTAGTGTTTCTTGTTTTATAGCAGTGGCATCCTTATCTCAGCTTTCATCTTCCCATAATGTCTCTGTGTGTGTGACTATACCAAATTTACCTTTTCTTTTTGTTTGTTTGTATATCCTCACCTAAGAATATTTTTTCCATTGAATTTCAGGGAGAGTGGGAGAGAGAGGGAAAGACAGACAGAAACATTGATGTGAGAGAAACACATTGATTGCTTATCTTCTGCATAAGTTTTGACCAAGGCCTGGGTCAGGGAGGAGCCTGCAACCAAGGTCTGTGCCCTTGACCGGAATCAAAGCCAGAAAGCTTTGATCTGCAGGCTGACACTCTGGTCACTGAGCCAACTGGCTAGGGCCCAAATTTACCTTTTTTATAAAGACACCAATCATATTAAATTAGGGTCTGCCCTAATGACTTCACCTTAAATGATTTCTCTCTAAAGACCTTTTCTCTCAATAAGAACAGACATTGAGGTACTTGGAGTTGGGAATTAAACATGAATTTTGGAGGGATAATATGAATTAAGGTACAATGAAATAAATTCCTTTTTAGAAATATACTAAAACATGTATTACATAATTGTAATAGAATATAGGCATAGCAATATGAATTGCTATATTGCTTTTATAGTGAACTATTGGGGAAAAATGTTCATCAGTATGGTCATAGATAATTATTGTTAAGTTTATTTGCACCATATACTATCGCATCACACATAAAATGATCATCTATTACCATTAATTAGCTAGTTAATATTAATAAAGAAAAGAAAGCAAAGGGAAGGCCAGAAATTATAAGCATGTATCTGGACAGCTTCACCAGGAAGCTATAGCTTCTTGCTCTCCAGGGAATCATGGCTCCATTCCCTGCAGATCACTGGGGGAAGGAATTGATCAGAGAGGAGATGGACACATGTGCAGTGAAGTCGGGGTGATTTAGGTCAGGGGCTTGCCTGTCAGTCTAGCCTGGGGAAAAAGATTATTGGCTAGGAGGGTGGAGCCACTGCAACCACAGGAAATCTGGAGGGGCTAACATCCCCAGACAATGAGTTCCCCTCCTTTGTCTCTCCAGCTCTCTCTCTCATTTGCTCTCACTTTCTCTCTCTTGCTCCATAGGTCACACTCACCCCATCTCTCCAAGACCTGTGTCTTTAAGCAGCCACTTGGCCCATGGCCATGCAAACCCACACACACTGGACTGCAGCTGGGAACACAGCTCAGCTAGCCAGATGCTGCACTGGACTGTGCTTTAACGTGGAGCAGAGACTATGCGCAGGGGCTTAATCCTGGCCTGCTGAAGCCAGATTAGACGTTTTTCCATGACAGGCCAGACAGAGATGGGACCTGGAGGGGAACTCCCTTAAGTTTGCATCCTCAAGAAAGCTTTCCACGAAACTCCAGTCTCCCATCAGGGCCTCTGGCAATGGTTTTCTCATGGCATCACAACAACTCCACTTCCACCGATAACATTTTTAAACGACCTGTACATGTTTCAATGTGGATAGATCACCAAACCACAATTTTTATAGGAAAAATTGAGTTACGGTAAGAGAGCTTTGATGTGATTTTTTAAAATCATTAAAAGAAGTAGCATCTATTTTTTATGAACTACTTTTTTTTAAAGTGATGAAGTAACAAAAAGTTAAATTTATGAATATTAAACCGGGTCTGGATAGTAATGAGATAAACCAATACTGCTCTTTTACCTGAAATGCCTGCCTATTTGTTTTAAAAGGTCTAATCCATTTTTTAAAATTTATACTGGGAATTCCAAATATTAGTAATTCTAGTATCTAAATTGTTATGCTATTCATTCAGTTACTTTTCTGAATTTTTAAAGAAAATGCTATAGGAGAAGAAAAAATTACATCAATAACTCTCAATTTGGAATTGGGTGAATGTTTCTAAATAGGCATGGAACCCTTGGATAAGCCCAAGCAAATGAGCAGGCTCTTAATACCATTACTTCTATCTTAAAGGGAACAGATGTTTGTGAAAGCACTAGGTGGGCACATTTGCATTTTATTTTGCATAAATATACATATAGAGTTTCTTAATTTGCATATTACTTTAAAAGAGTTTAACACCAAGTATGTAAGGTAAAATAAAAATGCTACAATTTTAACAACTAAATTACATGTTTAATGTTTCAATCCAAAATTAAAACACAATTTTAGAAGCATCCCAAGCAAATAGTATTTTGAGGGATGATATGGCACTATTTCTCTCTTGTAAAATCTAACTGGGAGGAAGTAAAAAAAAATAAGTTACTTGGGGGAAGTTAGGAAGAGGTACAGTGTAAGTGGTTGAACACGTGGTGTTAAAACTCCAATTTAACTGGGTGCTTAACCCATCTGTTTTTATCATCCATAAGAACCAACTTGCCCTACCTGATTTGGCTTAGTGGATAGAGCATTGGCCTGTGGACTGAAGAGTCCCCGGGTTTGATTCTGGTCAAGAACACATGCCTGGCTTGTGGGCTTGATCCCCAGTGTGGTGGGTGCAGGAGGCAGCCAATAAATGATTCTTTCTCATCATTAATGCTTCTAGCCCTCTCTCTACCTTCCTCTCTGAAATCAATAAAAATGTATTTTTTTAAAAAAGAACTCATAATGATGTATACATTTTAAAGCTATGGACAGTCCTGTAGAAATAGATTGTGTCAAGAATCCGGCATGTAATTAGTTTCCTTTTTAAATTAGATGTTGATGTTTTCATTTATTTTTGTGATAAACCAGTGCATCATCTGAACTGTGGCATGAAATTGATTAAAGACTGTCTTGAAAACTGTTATGTAGGACAGGAGAGAATTTACTCAAATGGACAATTGTAACAGGAGGAGGGGGACTATTACAATAAGGTGAACACTCATGGGATATAAGGTCTGTGGTTGTAGGTGGAAGGACTCTTCTTATATAGGTTGGAATAAAATAGATCAGCAAAAAATGGTTTTGAGGGTGTGGAATGGACATTGAGAAAGTTCTGATAGTTGATCTAATAATACTTTTTCCCTGAGGGCAGTCAATTTTGAGAAGTGCCCTTGAAAGAGGAACTGTTTGTAATTCCAATTGTTTCTTAAATTCAGGACTGAGTCAAGGTCCAAGAACCTGTGGGGAGGGGAGAAGACTAACTAAAATTTGGTTAAATTAAGTTAGAGGATGTTTCGTCTCTATTGGTCAGGTCAGACAAAGTAAAGGAGTGAAGTAAACAAAATAACATAGCAGAAGCTAATTAAACCAAATATGGGTATAATTGATTGCAATTTGGAAAAAGCGTTTTCTAAAAAATAGGTTAATATGTACCCCTCTTAAAAACAAATAAAATTTAATTAACATAGATTTACTCCTTAGCAAATAGCACTGGTTTTATATTCCATTAAAGGTGTTAAAATGAAAAGAAAAATGAAAGTAATTTGTTTCTTACATGTTGGTTCCAAAATTATTGGCTCAACATTTATTTTAGTGATTTTAGTAGAGACTCGGTAAAGATGCATTGTTGTTATTTAACTCTAATTTATGCCATTTTAAATCCTACTCTCTACGTCAGACCTTTTGTGTCTGAATACTAGGTTTCCACTGATATGTTTTATCTTGTTAATGGAGGGGAGAGGTCCTGGTCTCCCCCAGTTCCTAGTGGGGATGGACTTCTTAAGATATCCCAAGAAAAATGATTTTCTGAGACACGCATGGAAGGATAAGATCTTGTAGGAAGCTTTCTTTTTTGTGGGATTACACTTTTGGGTCTCCAAACTCTGATTTCCCTTTGTCCTGCTATAAAAGAAGTGTCGCGGGGACTTCAGTAGAGCTAAAATCAGAACCAGCATTTCGAATTTCCATTTCACATTCAACATAGTCTAAGAGAGCATCAGGCTAGCTCAGTTTGTGTTTCTCTGCTGCAGTCCGTCAGACCATTGCCTGTGGAGTCCACAAGTCCACCTGGGAATGAAGGACACACTAGTGAATGCAAGTTAGCCATGAGCTAGCTCAGAATACAATAGTAACAAGAGAAAGCATTCCTTTGCTTAGGGCCGTGGTTGGCAAACTGTGGCTCGAGAGCCACATGCAGCTCTTTGGCCCCTTGAGTGTGGCTCTTCCACAAAATACCACGGCCTGGGCAAGTCTATTTTGAAGAAGTGGTGTTAGAAGAAATTTAAGTTAAAAAAATTTGGCTCTCAAAAGAAATTTCAGTCGTTGTACTGTTGATATTTGGCTCTGTGACTAGTGAGTGTGCTGACCACTGGCTTAGGGGACTATGTATTCCCAGCTTTTCACAGGCTTGCAGTAGCCATGCCCACTCATAGTCAGTTATCTTTGTTCCCAGGTTCGATTGACAGGCAAGTACCTTCTCAACTTTACTCCCCATGTGTTATCTTCTCTTTGCTGGATCTCTTCCTTCACTGTTTAGGCCAGCAGTTCCCTGGGGGATGCAAAGTTGCAGTTTCCCAGGAAGCTGTCCAAATGACATGTCTATAATGTCTGGTCTTCCCCTTGCTCCTTTCCTGTTATTAATAAACTAGGGGCCCAGTGCAGGAATCCATGCATCTTGAAAGGAACTGTGGGCCACAAGGCTGCAGTGGGCACAGGGGCGGGTCTTGGCCCATCCTTCATGCCCCCACCTGGACCCTCTCACCATGGCCCCAGGTCCCATGTCTGCTGGCAGCCCCACTCCTGCTGCTGCCACCCCCATGTGTTGACAGCAACAGCCCCGCTCACACCCAATGATGGTGCGGAGTGATTTGGGCCAGCGCCAGCAGCAGGTGTGAGTGGTGTCTTTAGTGCTAACTACAGGGGCAAGTGAGGCTTGCACTGGCAGAGGGTGTGAGAGGCAGCTGACAGCTCTGATTGCCCCTCAGGAGCAGGGGGGATGGAGAAGCCCTGAGGGTTGATTGGGGTAGGCAGCCACTGCTCACACCCATTGACAGTGCCTAGCAATCAGGGCTGGTGCCAGGTGCTGGCAGTGGGTGTGAGTAGCAGCTCTGGTGCCAGCAGCGGGGGCGAGCAGAGCCAGCACTGGCAGCAGGTGGAAGCACTGGGTGGGATCGCAGCATGTGAGAGCAAAGAATTTTCAGTAACCACCAGAGCCTCACCTCCATGAGAGCTAGTAGCATCACACTACAGCCGACGCCCATGATATTCTGTGCTCTGCTCTCTGCTGCCAACAGCCACCATATTTCACGTGCACTCCCTAGTGGTCAGCACATGTCATAGTTACTGGCTGTTCAGTTCTTTGTTCCACCATTTGGTCTATTTGTATATTAGGGTTTTATATATATATATATATAAGTAGCTAATTACAATTATATCAGTATCATCACTTCTGCAATGTGGCTCTCTAGACAGCTGGGAGGAGAAAGAATGTTGGTTTGGAATAAGCCCTTGTTTAAATACAGATTTGGTTAAGAGAATAGTAATTGTCAGCATAGTTATAGAAGCATAACTATGGTCAATGGAGCTAAAATGATGTTTTAAAATTTGAACATTTTTTAATTACACTTTATATTCAATATTATTAGTTTTGAGTGTGTAACATAGTAGTCAATCATATACTTTACTACAAAGTGTTCCTCTGATATTTTCAATACCCAACTGGCACCACACGCAATTACTTCATATTATTGACTATATTTTCTATGCTATATTTTACATCCCCATGACTGTTTTTTAAATATCAACCTGTTCTTCTCAATCCATTTATTTACTTACTTACTTACTTATTTATTTATTTAATCCAGGTCTCCAACCCACTTCCATCCCATCTGTATCTATGAGTCTATTTCTGTTTTCTTTATTCATATTGTTCTTTAGATTCCACATATAAGTGAAATCAAATGGTATTTCTATTTCTCTGACTGAATTATTTCCCTTAGCGTAATAACCTCTTGGTCCATCTATATCATTGCAATAATAAGATTCCATTCCTTTTTCAATGGCTAAATGGATAGAAGATCTGTGAGATATATATATATATATACATATACATATATGCACACACACACACACACACACACACACACACACACACACACATATAGCTAAATGGATTCTTTTGGGGATGTTCTCCTTTCTTTCCCTCTCAAGCATGAACTAAAAATATTTATTTCAATGACTGTATTTTATTTTTCTATTAAGTTTATTTTCACTATAAACATTTTTAAACATTAGTGGGAATAATCATTGATGTATTAGCCAGAGAGATTATTGAATTTTACAAAACATGTAAATAAACTCAATGCAAATGAAATTTCCTAGTATGAACAAAATAGGATATAATCATTCTCCTATTAGAAAACATATCTTGGAGATTATAAAACCCTAATAAAGAGTATACAAAGAAGAATAAAAACTAAGTGATATAGATATGTATAATCAGATGTTCTTTTGGAAACAAAAATCAGAAGTGAATTTCTAATCAGCTCCCCTTATTATCTTGACTTTGACTTCTGAAATCCTAGTTCTTTATTATTCACTTGTCCTATATCTTCATTACTAGTTCAGAATAAACCCATGTGTTTATGTAATATTTCACAAGGTAAGATATTAGTCCTTAATGTATGGTTGTAAATAACTATTATATCACATTTGAATCCCAATTGTGGGATTGCCAATGTTTTATGCTGAAAGAATTATGAAACATAGCCCTCCCTTTTCCTATTTCAATGACTTTATTTCACTAATAATCTTAATTTTTCATTTGTCAGTTGATTGATTTGTTTCAAATAAATGATTGAGTAGTTGGTAGCACTAGCAGAATAAAAGCAAATGAACCATAGGAAATAAACACACGTGAAACCTGTTTCAATAGGAAAGGGAAGTACTTTTGGAGTACTGTGCATGCTGTAGAGTTTTTGTTTTTGTGTTGCTCTATTTGGGTTGTGCGCTTTGACTCCATTTTGTCATGTCCTTTGATGCTGCCTTTTATATATTAGTGTTTCAGAGTCAGGTGGTTTTTCCCTGGGGCAGTGAAATGATTTCAACTACTTCAATCCTTGCATTTGTGTAGCAAACCATTCACAAGAAGAAATGTTTCTCTTACCATCTTATCTAATAAAAGAGTAATATACAATTGACAATCACTCCAACACACAAGATGGTTGCCCCCATGTAGTCAAAGATGGTTGCCCCAATGTGGACACAAGATGGCCACCACAAGATGGCCAGCAGGGGAGGGCAGTTGGGAGGGACCAGTCCTGCAAAGGAGGGCAGTTGGATGACCAGGCCTGCAGGGGAGGACAGTGAAGGGGACCCAGGCCTTCCGGGGAGATCAGTTGGATGGGACAATGCCAGCAGGGAATGGCAGTTAGGGGTGACCAGGCCTGCAGAGTAGGGGAGTTAGGGGCAAACATTCTGGCAGGAGAGCAGTTAGGCATCAATCAGGCTGTCAAGGAAGTGGTTAGGGGTGATCCGGCTGGTAAGCAGGTAAGCATTGGGAGCCAGCAGTCCTGGATTGTGAAAGGGATGTCCAACTGCCCATTTAGGCCCAATCTGGGCAGTTGGAAATCCCTCAAGGGGTCCCAGATTGGAGAAGGTGCAGGCTGGCCTGAGGGACACTAGCCCCCTCTGTGCACAAATTTTGTGCACTGGGTCTCTAGTCAAATATAAATCCTGGACATGGAGATGAATGTTTTATAATGGGTCCACCTGTCACCCATTGTATTTAGATAAACACAAAGGGATTAGATTGGCACCTTAGTGCCATCCCTGAAATAATCATGGGGACTAATGAATGGGTATATGCCCTTGATCTAGAAGATTCATCATGATTTATTGTACAGCAGGATCTGGAGTGAGAAGCAATCTGAACAAATGCACATTAGTAGGGGTTCGGTGGGTGATGGTGGAAGTGTTAGCCACCAAAGAGCCTAGACAGTACCCAGCATCTGCATTGGAACTTCTCTTGATTGATCTTTACTGATCTTCTTGTATTCAGTAATTATCATTCTATATTTCTAAGCTTTTTCAGTGTAAACTAGTAAGCTGCGTTGGCATGTGTGAACTAAGAGATTTAGGTAGGTCCCCAGAGGTAACACTTCTGAATAATCCTCCCATTCTCAGTGAACACTGACTGGGTGCCCAGTATTTTACCTTCTGGTGTCTGTATCCAGTCCCAATTACATCTCCTTCTTTCTGAGACATGTACCCTCTATGCTAAGCACGCTGCTTCGAAGTGATCCCAGCTCTGTTTTGCTATAGTGCATGATTGCAGTAATGCTCCCAGGTCTCCACCATTCTTTTGATTCCACCCTTGGGTAGCCCCTTCCCAGAGTGATTTAGAGTTTACCATGGTCTTTGATTTGGCTAATGGACAAGATGATGCAAATGGAAAACTAAAAAGTGCTTGCACATCAGGATTTGCTCTCTTGTTGCTCCTAAAACCCTGGTGCTGCCATGTGAATAAGGCCGGGCCAGATGGCTGGATGACGAGAGGCATGCAGTGACTCAGCTGTTTCCATGGCCCCAGTGACAGCCTGCCAATCAGCAGACCTTTGAACGCGACAGTAGATTCTATAGTGGCGAGCTGACCTGCCAGGGAAACACATGCAAAAGCAAGCCACGCTGGCATCATTATTCAAATTGCAAAGAAGAGACTGGAATCGGGTATTACTGATCCATGAGCCGATGACTTATAAGAGAAAAGGAGTGTGAGGGGGATGTCCATTTCTGGATCACATTGATATTGTGAATTCTGAGAAAGTAGGCCTGGTGGCTAACTGGGTTCAAATGAAAAAGATAAAATAAAATAAAAAAGAGCACAGCAGCCATATATCTACATGGGGAACTCTCTCGCAAATCCCCCTTCCTGGAGAGGCCTGAATTGCACTACCAGCCTCTGTACGGAACTGCCCGCCTGCACTGTGCTTCTGCCCTCTGAGCCAGCCCTTAGAAAGGAGTCCCTGGCTCCTGCTTCAACCAATAGGACTGAGGCTTTTCTCATCCCACTGTAGCTGGGCAGAGAGGATCAACCCAAGTGGCACTACTCTTCTCCATCAGGACAGTGCCTTCTGGACCAATCAAACTGCGAGGACTGGAAGTCCTCATTTGCATGAGGACAGGCCAATCAGGGAGCAGGTCCAGGATTTCTGTCCATAGAGGAGCCCACATTCCTTCCCTTTCCACTGATGACTGCATCTTCTTGGCTGAGCAGAGGAGACCAGTGGAGTGCAGATTAGACCAGTGTCGTGCAGAGCAGAACTGTCTAGGCCTCGACTCAGGGCTGCTTCACAGCCTTGCTGTTTTCAGCGCCATGCTGTATTCCCATTGAGCTGTTGTGCACGGATTAATGTTTCCTTCTTCACTGCACTCCAAATTGGGGATTCTTGTGGGCATTGAATAGGCACCAATGACTATGGGTTGACAATATAGAGGAGTTTATACAAGGACAATATAGAGGAGTTTATACAAGGAATGGGGAAGGAAGTAGCTGACCTCAGTCCCATTGAACCGAATTGATATTGACTAGAAAATACATAGCCCCTTAATGAAAGGGGTAATGAGTAAATGAGTTACTTATCCTTAGAGTTGCTCATACTTTTGAAGTTGAATTTTTAATTTGTTGGGTACACTCCAGAGCAACATTATCTCAAGGAAAAGATATTAATAAAATAGAATGTCTAAAGAGGTCTGGTGATATTCAAACAGACTCACAATCTATATCTATAAATCTATATCTATATCTAATCTATATCTGTATCTATATCTATTTGGCTCTTATAAATCGGGAGCCATGTTTTCAACCCTTTAGAGGATAATAGATGATACGTGGTTTCTTGCTAATGGACTATTGCATCCGTGAATACATTAGGAGTAATAAGGTAAATATAGCATGTTAATGTATAGATGGGTTTTATCTAACGCAACCTGCAATATATTTTAAGTTTGTGCGTAAAATTCTAAAGGAGGCCTTTCTAAAACTTAAATATGCAGGATGTATTGCATGGATCCCTGTTATGAAATTGTGTCTTCAAACTTCACATGCTGAAGCTTCAACCCCAGTGTTAAGACTATTTAGAGAGAATGCATTTAGGGAGGTACATGAGGGGGCCACAAAGGTGAGGCCCTAATCAAATAAGACTGGTATCCTGGTGAGAGGAGAAAAAGACAGCAGAGATTTCCCTCTTTCCTCGTGAGCACAAAGGAAAGGCCATGTGAGGACGCAGCAAGAATGCAGCCATCTGCCATCCAAGAAGAGAAATCTCAGCAGACGCCAACCTGGTACTCTGGTCGTGGATTCCCAGTCTCCAGAACTGTGGGGAAATGGATTTCTGTGGCTGAAGCCACAAAATCTGTGGTTTGTTGTGATGGCAGCCTGAGCTGAGTCATGCACTCCATGTCAGATAAGCTGGATCTTGATGATTTCCTCATCCTGGGTTCTCGCTTTTTACTCCTTCCACTTTCCTTTGTTGTTATGAGGAACTGAATGATGCTTGTCTTGCTGGAAACTGATTAGAGTTTGTAAGTAATTTTAATTAGATCTTTTAATGAAATATTGAACAAAAAAATTATCAACAAGCTCTTTAAAAATGGTAGTTAAAATATTACTTGTCCTTCAACAATATCTGTCTAAAATAAAATAAATGATACATATTATCATTTTAAACTTCATGTACATTCTGAATATTTGTACCTGGACCTACAAAAATGAAAGACATATTGAAATGAGGAGGAGTTTCTATGTGAGGTACTTTAGGTCTACATGGTTATGTTAGGCATGTACTTGAAAATTAATAACATTGCACAGGAGAAAAAAAAACACTGGGACCCTGAGGTAAACTGTAAGCTGTGGATGGTTATGACTTATTAGTGTAGGTTCATCGATTATAACAAATGTACCACTCTGGTGAGAGGTGGGCTGTGCACTCTGCATGTGTGTAGACAGAGGGATTATGGGAAATATCTGTACCTTCTGGGATACTGTATTGTGAATCTAAACCTGCACGATAAAATAAAGATACATATTTGACCTGGACAGTTCACAAAAGCAATGAACAGTATCTGATAATGACAGTAGCATACATGGATAATGTTAAACTTTTATGGATCATGCCATAAGGCATGGGTGGGGAAGCAATAGGTAGGACATTTATTACCATATAAATGAGTGGATGAGCTATTATTCCTAAAGCTGTTCTGCCATTTTGTTCATCCCAAAACAGGTATGAAGTTCTATGAAAATCAGACTTTCTCTATCAAACATGTAAATGTCTGAGGGTCTGACCAGATCTTACTGGGAAAGAAGTTGAAATAGGTTAAAAAACGATTTTCTGCTCAGAGAGATTAGAAGTGCTCTGAATAATGGGGATGGTATATGATCTGAATGAAGGACAGGAATTTAGGAGACAAAGGGATAGTTGACTCATAAATCAGGGTGGAAAGGGGCCTCCAGGGGCAGAAAGAATCTGTGCACTGGCCAGTGTGTCAGGACAACAAATGAGACGGGAAATTTATGTTTAAAGAGGCTTTGTCTTCAGAGGAGAGAAGTTAGATTTACTAGAATGAAAAGAGTATGAGACACTGCATATGTTTTTCGGTAGAGGACAATAGGAATTGGGTAGAGATCTGACAAAAGCAACCAGCTGTTTTCATTCCAAGGCTCTGGGAGAACCTTGACAAGAAATGCCTATCTACCTGGAAGCAATGTTTCCTGTCTGGAGTAAATTTTTCTCTTCTGTACTTTCATAACATCCTGCAGATAAATTCTCAGAGATTCTACCACATTGCATTGGAACATGTTTTTAAATACATATGTCTGATTAGGTCCAATTCTTCTAACTACTAATGATTAGGGTTTATCTCATTGTCTTTTCACATACACCTAGTGGGTGCTCAATTAATGTTTATAAAACTAAACTGTAAATTGATCCTGTGATTAAGTAAAAAGCTATTTACCCCAGTGAATGTTGGATAGAGAAATGGTACTTTTATAGATTTTTTTTTCTTCAAACAAATACATTTTCATTGATTTCAGAGAGGAAGGTTTAGGGAGAGACAGACACATCAGTGCTGAGAGAGAATCATTGATTAGCTGCCTCCTGCTCTCCTCACACTGGAGATCCAGCCAGCAATCTGGGCATGTGCCCTAACCAAGAATTGAACTGTGACTTCTTGGTTCATAGGTTGATGCTCAATCACTGAGTCATGCCTGCCTGGTTATATCAAAATTTTAAACATTAGATTAGAATAATGTAAACATCTGAAATACAAAATAATACTAAACAAATGTGGGTAATCTTTGTTTTTCTTCTTTAAAATGTTTTTAGCCATTCTATTTTAGACTTAGACTTATTATTTTATTTATCAATCCAAAATTTTTGATATCTGAATTCTGAATAAACTTCATTATTAACAATTAATTAAAGTATTGGCTTTTGCATATATGCAAACATATAATTCCCTACTTGTATTCTGGTTTGTAGCACTTCCTATCCTGTTGTTAATATATTGAGTGAATCATCAACTAGCTTTAGTATTTAAATGTCAGGATCAAGTACTTTGATCATATTAATTATTTTTTATAATCCCAGATCGTGTAATTTGTGTTGCTTCCAATTTGCTCTGAGATGCAAACAATCTCACTTATTTTTCATAATTTAAAGTACAAATGAATGGAAAGTACATAATATGACTATATAATATTGGAGAAATTTGTTAGTGCATCAAATTAAATAATTTATATTAAGAAACAGCTTCCATTATGAAAGAGAATAAGCCATGTAAAATGATTTAAAATATTTTTGTTAATTTTGGATATATTTATTTATTTGTTGTTGTTGTTAATCCACACCTAGATCCAGACTTGGCCAGTCCCACTCTTGTCAGTGGATATTTTCTTCGTTAACTTTTAGTGAGAGTGGAAGGGAAGGGGAGGGACCGAGGGATAGAAACATCGATGTGAAAGAGACACATCAATAGGTTGCATCCCATACCAGCCTTGATCAGGGCGAAGGATAAACCTGCAAACAAGGCACATGCCTTTGACTGGAATCTAATCCTTCAACCCACAGGCCAACACTCTAACCACTGAGCAAAACTGGCTAGGACAGTTGGAGATTTTCAAATGCATTAAAGGAAAGTGAAGGTATTTTATTTCTGAAATAAT
Source organism: Lasiurus borealis (assembly GCA_004026805.1). Lineage (NCBI taxonomy): Eukaryota > Metazoa > Chordata > Mammalia > Chiroptera > Vespertilionidae > Lasiurus > Lasiurus borealis. The sequence continues at coordinate 4,391 of PVJN01037217.1, read as the reverse complement.
ACTGTTATGTGATACTACTTTGGTTGAAAGTGAAATTATTGCATGAGCCAGGCATGTACTATCTAGATTCACACAGTTTTAGGAAAGGTTTTAAGAAAGAAAGAACACACACTCACATGCATATGTGCAGGTGTGTGCTCAGGCACACACACACACACACACACACACACACACAGATATGTTAAATAATTTTTAATTGGAATATTTTCTTTTATAGTATTTTCTTTCAGTATACAAAAGTAAATTTTTAAGGAAAAGAGCTGGTTTCTATTAATTAATTCTCACTATATTACTTTGCCAGGAGCATGATACATAAAAGGAATACATAACATGGATTTGAAAAATAAACCATCAAATCTATATAGATTTTTAAAAAATATATTTTTATTTATTTCAGAGAAGAAGGGAGGGAAAGATATAAACATCAGTGATGAGAGAGAATCATTGATCAGCTGCCTCCTGCATGCCCCACACTGGGGATTGAGCTTACAACCCACGCGTATGCCCCAACTGGGAATCGAACCGTGACCTCCTGTTCATAGATCCAGGCTCAACCACTGAGCCTCTCTGGCAGGGCTCTAAGACTTTGAAGAGGATATAGATATATGTTCCTTTATCTCTCACTTAATAAATAAGCCAAATAATATGCTCCATCTAGTAGCTTCTGTTAAAAAAAAACAAACAGAAAACTCACCACTCTTTAAACCAGCCTGCTTCAAATTAATAAATGTTATAGGTTTTTATAGAACAGTGAAATCTGTTTCCCCTTTTTATTTAAAAATAATCTTCAAATATGTGTCATCTGTTAGTGTAATTTATTTAGTATAATTCTATTGTGAATTTATGGTAAAGACTATTTAAAAATGTTCAATATAAAAAAATTTGAGGTGATAGAGCAAATCCTCTAATATTATTTCTTCTGATTACATAATATGTTGGGGGAGGAATGTGCATATTAATTGAAACAAAACATACAGATACAGGAGGAGAAGGCCAGCTGGAAAAACTTAAGGTTATTTATAAGAAAATTCTATATATTTTTACCATATTATTACCTCATATACTTTCTCTTTGGAGTTAACCCCATTCTACATTGTTTATTATTCAATCTGTCATAACGTATTTACTCATAGAAATATTTGCTTAATGTCTATTCTAAGCCAAACCTTCTTTTAGATACTACATGAAAACAGAGTATAGCATTTACAAAATATACAAAAATAACAAATTTATGTATTCATGAAAATGCATCATGTTGTTTTTGTGATTTTGAAATACTTAAATGACAGAAACTCATATATATTTATATTATATTTTTACAACTTAAAAATGTACTGAAGTTTTTGAGATAAATCATTAAAACATGTCAATGTGAGATCACATGTAAACTTTACTGATACAGGTATTCACATATTATATAGGCTAGCTTTTCTGTTCATGATTTGTTTCTCTTGTTATGAAAATCATGCGCTAATGGGCATTCTTAAACATGTCGCTATAGACATGTAAATTATGTAAATTGAATTTTGCTAGTAAATATATCTAGGAGAGGAACTGCTGACTAATCTTCCACTCATCTTCCTATCTACTGTAAGGCCATTCTTCTTAGTCTTTTCAAGGAAAACATTTGTCCTAAAATTCATTAGCAAATGTAGAATCTTAGGATAATGCTAAATTATTTGTAAGTTTTATCTGACAAGGTATGTGACGTTAGTATATTCACTTTGGTAATTTGATAAGACCGGAGTTTAGAAACTATTCTGTGGGGACACACTAGAATCCCATTGTCAATATGGAGATTATTTTAAGATGAAGACATTTGCTATTTAACTGATAACTAAAAACTAGACTTTTCAGAGCTTTCCTTATCTGACTAGAAGCATCAACTTCTGGAAATGAAGCTGACAAAAGTTCCCTCTCCAGGTGGGTCTACTCCTAGGAGGAACCGCCAGATTAAATCTACTTCTGCAGAGAGTTTATGCCCCTGAAGAAAACGGGAAGTCCGAATACTTGTGTAGATAAGCATCCCATTTCTCTTGCCTGAAGGAACCACAGCTTGGAGAGCAGTGATTAGCTAGTCAGTTTTTAACATATATTTGTAAGCCTCAATTCTGGTGCTGTCTTTGTTTATTTCCACTTGCAACTTTTGTTATTTTATTATATTGTTTACTAGAGGCTTGGTGCATGAAATTCATGCACTTGGAGGTATCCCTCAGGCCAGCCTGCACCCTCTCCAATCTGGAACCCCTTGGGGGATAACTGGCAGTCAGACATCCCTCTCACAATCCAGGACTGCTGGCTCCCAACTGCTCACCTGCCTGTCTTCCTAAGTGCCCCTACCCGCTTCTCCCTGCCAGCCTGATCGCTGCCTAACCACTCTCCTGCCAGCCTGTTCATTCCTAACTGCCCTCCCCTGCAAGCCCAGTCACCCTCAACTGGCCTCCCTTGCAGGCCTGGTTGCCCCTAACTGCCTATCCCTGCCAGCCCAATTTCCCCAAATTCTCTCCCATGCTGGCCATCTTGTAGCAGCCATTTTGTGACCACATGGGGTCAGCGATCTTGTGATGACATAGGGGTGGCCATCTTGTGTGGGTGTGATGGTCAATTTGCATATTACCTCTTTATTATATAGAATTTTCCTATAAGTAACCTTAAGTTTTTCCTAAAACTATATTGAAGTAGGAAACTAATAAATTAAGTAATTACATATATGCATGTGTGTATATGTAATATACATGTGAAATATAAATCTACCATTTCCCTTTCTTACCTCTAAAGAGACCATTTCTGTCATGGAGCACCATACTACCCAAAAAATACATAAGGACTAGATGAGATCATATTCTATCCAATACTGTTATTATCTATTTTATTCATCCTGTATTGAGAAAGGTATCATAATAGTGATCAGGGATTCTTGGCTGCTAGTCAGATGAAATAATATCTAAAATATGTAGGCTGATTTCTAGCTCAGCTGAGACCAATGACTTTTTGAAATTTTTTAGTTTTAGATTTCAGAGGTTACTTGCTATATCATTTCAAAGATGTTTTTCATGGTTTTGAAATTAAATTATTTACTAAACTGAATATATTTAAAATCAATTTTCAGCCTTAAACCTACTCTTTAGATATTATAAGTCCATATTATGATTAAATGAAAGGCAAACAATTATGAAAATAATACTGTTAATTATGTATACATACTAGCTGTTTTGTTTGTTTTTTTAATTATACAACTGGTGAATCCAAAGGAACTGTTTGATCTTCTTTCCCTTTGTAGAGAAATTTCAAGAATCAAAATGAGGGATTGTGTTTTGCAAAACAAATAACTGAATATATATTTAGTCAATAAGTAAAAAGTAGCTGGTTGCATGTTATATTTTGTTCATTTATTTCCCCAGCTGCACGTACAAGGTTTCCTTTGAAGCAGCAGTAAAATGAGATGTTCTCTCAGTAGAGAAGAGAGGAAAAGAGTGTTTTCTCTTTCCCATAATGGTCCAGCCCTACAGCATGCGATGGACAAGCAGGCTCTGCATTGCCAGGAGATGAGGGCAGGAAGGGAAGTGTCCTGTGGTGGCGGTTGTATTCTCCTTCAAGAGGCTTTCATCGAAGAGGATCCGGTCTGGATGTGCAGAGGGCACTGTGGGAGGTCTCATGGCAGGAAATAGGCAAATCAGAGAAAAAGAGGAAGAAATACGATGGCCTTCCAATGATTGCCCTTCTCAGGGATTCTATTCTTTGCCTCCGTACATACATTTCTTTTCACTTTTTCAAGGCATTTCTACCAGAAAATCCGCTGTACCAAACACACGGATCTAATCAGGGAAAGTCTAGATAGCCTAGGACAGGACCGCACACCAGCTCCCACAATCATTAGTCACCAGAAGGGAACTTCTATCTGTCACCCTCGCCTCACCTGGGCTTCAGTAGTAGAGTATTTATGTTTCTGAAGAAGAATCTGCAGCAGAGTGAACTGTGCTTGGACATTGTGCTAGAAAATCTACTGCTTCTCTGCTACTAGCTAATTTAAAGTTGCCCTCTCAGCTCTCAAAAACTCCTGCCATTTGGAGGTGGACTGGGGAAAGAGAGGGTCACTTTACCAAGCTGACTTTAGTCCCACCACGAATCTGTAGTTTCTTTGTGAAATATTGAAGTTAAGCATTGAAGTCTAGTTTGTCCTGTTACAAAAGACCTGGGAAATGATCCCATAGTGACTTCAAGGAAAACAGAAATGAGCCCAGTGCACTTCTTTGTGGTTTGGGGGAGGGGGAAGGTGCCAAAAAATAAGGTTTTCTCTCTCTCTCTCTCTCTCTCTCTCTCTCTCTCTCTCTCTCTCTCACACACACACACACACACACACACACACACACACACACTAAAAAAAAAAAAGG
>PVJN01037216.1:6052-21147 GCA_004026805.1 Lasiurus borealis | reverse complement strand
TCTTTCAAATCCCGACCGGGGCTGCGGCGGCGGCGGCAGCGGCGGTGGCTCCGCCCCCCCCGAGGCCCGCGTTCCGCCGTCCGCCCCATTGTCACGCAGCCCGGAGGGGGCGGGGCTTGGCTCTGGCCCCGCCCCGCCCCGCCCCCGCGCGCATCGCCCTGGGAGCCCCTTCTGGGCCGGCGCCGCGAGCCAGCCGCGCCTCCTGCTCCTCGGGCGGCGGCGGAGTCGGCGTCCCCTCGGGGCACCCGGGCCGGCCCAGGGGGCGCGCGACGCTCCTCGGATTCCGCAGTTCTTTGCCGCTTGCTTCCCGGCTCTGCTCCCTGCACAGCTGCCTGCCTCGGCCTCCGCCCTTTTGGGAGTCAGTCCAGACCGAGGTGGAGGGGCGCCCACCCATCCATCCCGCAGTGGCCATCGGGGACCGCAGACCGAAGGTCCAATTAGGATACAGATGGAGAAAGGGCCCTGGTAGTTGCATTTTTTTTTTCTTTGACCTTGGTTTTGTGACCTTAGACCCGCCTGCGGCTCCAGCTGGACCTTATCAGTCACCTGGTTCTGGTCCTTCCAGAATTGTCAGCCTACGAGAGGGCACTCCGCCCCACTCCTCACGCCTCCCATTTCCTGTCCTTGGCGTCACCACTCCCACTCAGAAACCCAAGTCCGTGCCTCCCTTCGTGTGCCTCCCACTCAGAAACCCTAGTCTGACCCTCCCTTCATGGGCCACCTCCTATTACTGCTTATCTTTCAATACCTATTTCCTGTTTCCAGTGTCAGGCCCTCCATGGAGACGAAGTCAATGCGTCTCCACTTCTCCCACCCAGTGGGGGTACACACTGTTTGTGATGATGCTGGCAAGTCCAGCCAGTTGTGATCGATTGTTAGGTTGAAAGCCAGAAAACAACTAGGTTCTAGACTTACCTTTGCTAACTAGCCACAGGCAAGTCCCTTATCTCCTTGATCTCTTTGATTCTTCATCTATAACAGGAAGTCATTATTGGATTGGGTGATCTTTAAAGTCTTTTCTAGCAATGGAGTTCTGCGACCTTCAAGGTTTCTTCCTGTTCTTTATGTATCTCTGATTCTGTAGCTCATTTTCTGGTTCAGGTAGAATGCGGAGACTCCGCTTTCATATTTAAAGAAAAAAAAGTTGTATAATCTTGTATCACCCTTATGTTGAGAAAATCTCTAACCTCAGTATTCTCAGTTCAACATCAGACAATATTCACTGCTGTTTCCTCCCTCCCTCTGTGGTAGACTCAGATTAGTAGGACTGTTTTTATTGCCGGGATCTAACATGTCAGAGATTAAGTAGTTATTTAAGCAGAGCAGTCTCAAGCTTGTACAATGTCTTTGTATGATTTTCTTTTTTAAAGGCATTGCTTCCTGTGGGCAGATACAGAACCATGTTCGTGGACTGGGTTTCTGTTCCAATTTGTGCCCATGGCTGGATAATCTTGTGCAATGAACAACCTGCTCAACTGGACACCATGGTCTTGACTCAAAGCAGTTAAGATCAGAACTCTTGTTTCCATTTATACTCCTTTCTGAGTATGTGCTTATCAGTTTCTTCTCCAGTTTTTCTGTTGACAACGTGCAGAATATAAAATCCCTTATGAGCTTTGATCGACTTACTAGTGATGAAAGCATTCATTTGTGTGTTTCGAAGGTCACCAATATGTCTGGCGTCTCTGCTAGGTTGTGATACAAAAGAGAATGGAAGTTTCTTCTTTAAGGGCTTTATAACCTAGTGAGGGATAACAGAAAAGGGAGCAGATACGTTATAGTGCAGTGTAAAGAGTATTATAAAGGGGATTTAAAATAAGGGATATCGCAATGTTTAAAATATCTCTATTCCTTTAGGTTTTTTTGATGGGATGTAACTATGTGTATTGCTATCTGGTCAGATTATTTTAGCCAAATTTTAACTATTAACTATAGTACAATTCCCGTTAATGAATATCCTCTATTTGAAAAGTTACTTCCTGCTATATATTGCTTAAATGTTGTGTTTTAGGTCATATTGAAAAGGTTATCCTCTTGTGGTCCACTGTGTAAGGCTACACTCTTTTAGGTAGTATAATCATTCTGGAAGATGTTGATCTTCAAAGATAATTAAAACACACACACACACACACACACACACACACACACACACACACTACTCATGGCAGGAGAAGAGAAACCCAGATAACCCAGATTCTCTCCTGATCTATCTTGGTGTAGACCTTGGTGAGGAGAGATGCCAATCAGTATTTGTGGGAGTTGAAACTGATTCTGCACTTTGGATGGGAGCTGGGGTTAAAAGAAGAGACCCTAGTAGTTGGTCCCATGCTGACAGCAAGTAAAAGATACTTGAAAGTATAATATATCATTTCATTTAACTGTATGTGTTAATTTCCTTGTTATTCCTTAGCTATATGAAGGCAAATGCCACAAAGCTGCTCTCAACTTTTCTACTTTATTTTAAAAATATGATGTTATTAATTTCAAAGAGTAAAGGGGAGAAAGAGAGAGAATCATTGACCGGCTGCCTCCTGCACACCCTCTACTGGGATCAAGTCCACAACTTGGGCACATGCCCAGACTGGGAATCAAACCATGATCTTTTCGTTCATAGGTCAAGGCTCAACTACTGAGCCACATCGGCTGGGCTCTTTTCTACTTGAAAGTCATTCTTTATCTGATTCTTCTTTCTATTATTCTCCTACTTTTGCTTTCTAGAGCATCTTTCAGGTCATATAATCCTGACAAGAGGGGGAAGGGTTTCTCTAGTATAGTCCCCCACTGTTGGAACAGACGTCAGGTGGCTTCTCACCACTACATCATTACTGTATGCAATTGACACAGCAGTATCTGAACTTCCATGGTTAAATGTAAAGCATCCTATTGCATTTTACTAATTTCCCAAGACCAAGCCTCCTTCAGATAAGCCAAATAAGTATGATTGTTCAGACTTCTGGCGCTTGTGGATCCATGCTGCTGCAATAACCAGGAGGATGTGGAAGCATCGATGCAGGAGAGAAAAAGAGGCAAAGTGAGCTGGTTTGTACCATAAAAGACGGAAACAGCTCATTTGCACATCCAGCCATCCTCCCTCCCCTATTGGGCATATGGCAGGGGCTACCTAACATCAGCCATCATCCCCTCCCACCTCTCCAATGTTATATTGGTGCCATTTTGTGCCAACTTTCCTTTTTCTTCTCCTATAGGTCCCCCTGCCCAGTTGTTAATTTTAACCCATATTTACCTGTATAAAAATGTTAGAGGTATCCTTATGCTATGTAATTTATTCTGAGCCAATAACCCACACACTTGGAATAGCTTTGCACAAAGTATATAATGGAATATTTAGAAGAAAGAGGGCAGTTATATAACCATACACCATCTGTTGTGTCTCTTGTCAATAAGCCATCCACTACATTTTCTATTTTATTTTACTTTCTATTTTTAGTATTATTATTTATCCAGTTTCTTAAAATGAGTGTCTTAGTCTCATTTCTATTATTAGAAAACTATTTTTCATTTAAATACGGATTGTTTAGTCTTAAAGAAGATTAAATATCTGAAGAACTTTTCTTTCCTACCATCCCATTTTAACTTATTAATGATATGACCATAGTGGCTGTCTATTATGATTCAAAAAGCCAGTGGAAAGGGCTGTGGAAGGGCTATGGGCTTTTGAGTCCAGAATCATACATTGTTCAAGCTGAAACATTTGAAATGCTGACTGTGTAGATAATCACAGAAATGAGACTAAGACACTCATTTCTAACTTAGTCTGTTCCTCTGAGTATAATGAAATACCATAAACAAAGGGATTCTAAGCAACAAATATTTATTTTTCACAGTCTTGGAACCTGGGAAATCCAATCGTTGTGCCAGTAGATTTGGTGTCTGGTGAGGGCTTTCTGGTTAATAGAGGAGCATCTTTTCACTGGGTCTTTACATATTGGAAGGAATTACAGAGCTCTCTGTGAGGCCTCTTTTATGATAGCCCTTATGACCTAGTCACCTTTCAAATGTTCTAACTCCTAACACTATCACCTTGGGGATTAGAATTTCAAGGGGTGAATTGTTAGGGGGACACACAGCAGAGAGTATCTTCTAAAGGGAATGATAGCCTAGACTGGAGCAAGGAACATTCACTGACATGCATTAAATGTCTGCTAAGATTAGGTAATATGCTACATCCTACAGTGAAGGATTCACAGTCTAGAGGTGTCTTTAAATAAACCCAGAGTGCCAAATTTTTAGTTCTTATGGAGGGATATAATTGTAATGCCAGACCACAAGAGTCATTCTTTTGCTAAAGACAGATCAATAGAGGAAGCCAATGTACAATCAAAAGGTCCTGGGTGAGCAGAAACAACATAGGAATACATAATGAATAAAGCCCATTGATACTTCTACTTATTCATTTAACAAATATTGGTTAGTGCTATCTTGATGATAGCTTGTTTTAATTTTTATGCTTAATTGAAATTACTTAGATATAAAATTATCAAATGCATTTAGTACTTAAAAATTTATAAGAGTCTGCCCACAAAACTGTACTTACCAATACCCCATAATTTTTATATTCTTTCTAGAAATAAAGGTCAATGGTTATTGATGATATATATTTAAATGAAAGAAAATGTAAATCAATACAATATTGATGCATACTCTATGAAGGCAGCCACAGGATCCCCATCAGCTTATTTTTATCAGAAAGAGATTTGGCTATCCTGTATTCCTGAACGTTCATTGTAAAAAGAGTGAGTTAGGTGATAGCGTAGGCTGCTGTAAGGTTTGCATTATGCATCCCTTGTAGATGCATTTGATGACTTTTTGTGCTCTAGGATTTTTTCCTATTTCACCTCAGAGATAAACTAAAAGTACACTTTTATTAACCACAGAGTACCTAACTCATATGGGCCTTCAACAAAATGAAACCATATTATTATGCTGAGAAAGACTTAGAAGTAGCATCTTGTATGTGTATAGTGTATTATGACTTCCATGTAAGTGAAAAAGGAAAGCGGGAAAAGCTATGTTTCAATAGAGATTTCTACTAGTCCAACACTGGGTAATTTGCTGAGCTTTGAAAGGACTGAATGGCAGAATCGATTCGCTCTTTTTACAACTGCTGCTTAAGAAAGTGTGATTATCTACACAGTCAGCATTTCAAATGTTTCAGCTTGAACAATGTATGATTATGGACTCAAAAGCTCATAGCCCTTTCCACAGCTCTACCACTGGATTTTTGAATCATACTAGACAGCCATTATGGTCATATCATTAATAAGTTAAAATGGGATGGTAGGAAAGCAACGTTCTTCAGATATTTAATCTTCTCTAAGACTGAACAATCTGTATTTAAAAGAAAAATAAATAACAACAGCCTTGCATCTGTAACTTATTTTTCTTAAGTTCAGAACTTCAGCTTTAAACTCTTAATCATCAATACCTTATAAACAGTCCTTCATCTGGTTATTCATATTACTTTTCTTCTTAAGTTAGAAATGATAAACCTTGATCATCATGTTACTCTCTTTCCTGGTTAGAAACTAACCCACAGGTGCTCTTGAGATCATTTTAATGAAGATATAGAGAAATAGTATATTCATTTCCTAGGGCTGCTGTAACAAATCTCCACAAACTGTGTAGTTTAAAACAACAGAAAAATTTATTCTCTCTCAGTTCAAATCCTGGAAATCTAAAGTCAGGATATTGTCAGGGTTGGTACCTTCTGAAGGCTCTGAGGAAGAAATTGTTCCATATTTCTCTCCTAAATTCTTAAAATATGTGTGTGTGTGTGTGTGTGTGTGTGTGTGTGTGTGTATGTTATTAATTTCAGAGAGGAAGAATGAGAGATAAAACATCAATGACGACAGAGAATAATTGATTGGCTGTCTCCTGTATGCTCCCCATCAGGGACTGAGCCCCAAACCCAGGCATGTGCATGCACATGTTCATGTGTCCTGACTGGAAATCAAACTGCTTTATAAGTCAATGCTCAACCACTGAGCCTCACTAGCCGGGCTCTCCTAACTTCTGATGGTTGCTGGCAGTCCTTGGTGCTCATGTTCCTTGGTTTACAGCTGCATTACCGCAATCTCTGCCTACGTCATCACCTGGCCTTCCTCTGTGTACTATCTGCTTTGAAAATAGTAATAACAAATAAAACCAAAAAATAATCCATAGGTGGAAATACCAACATTGCAATAAAAGTAGCAGAATGGTTAAATAATGTACATCTATGCAGAGCAGTTAATACGAGTGTACTGGGCCTTAACCGGTTTGGCCCAGTGGATAGAGTATCAACCCACAGACTGAAGGGTCCCACGTTGAATTCTAGTCAAGGCCAGGTACCTCAGTTGCGGGCTTGATCCCCAGCCCTGGATGGGGAGCATGGAGGAAGCAGCCAATTGATGTATCTTTCTCACACCAATGTTTCTCTCTCTCTCTCTCCCTTCCACTCTCTCTAAAAAGCAATGGGAAAAAAACCCCAGACAGATTTCCATGTAATATTATTAATTAAAAATAGCAAGTTGCAGAAGAATGATTTGTAGTTTGATCTTATTTTTATGCTAGAAGCCTGATGCACGAAGATTCCTGTAGGAATGGGCTTTCCTTTCCCTGGCTGCCTGCACCGCCTTTCTGCTCTGGCCCCAGAGCTGCCTCTTTCCACTCTGGCCTGCCTTTCCATGCTGCCCAGAGGCCCTGAGTGGCTGGGGCAGTACAGAACGCCTGTGTCATTGCCATGGCAATGATGCATCATCCCACTGTGCTCCTGGCCACTCTGCACCTATGTATGCAAATTAATCTGTCATCTTTGTTGAGTTAATTTGCATACTCATGATTGTCTGGTAGGCATCGTGAAGGTAGGGTCAATTTGCATCTTTTGCTTTTATTTGTGTAGATTAAAAATGCAAACAAACCAACATTCTATGTGTGCATACATACACACATCTATAATAATAAAAGCATAATATGCTAATTAGATCAGATGACCTTCTGGATGAAGCTGGGGCTGCGAGGGAAGCCCAGGTCCTGGTTGCCTGCAGGTCGGTGCTGGCAGCCAGGGGAAGGCAGGCCTAATCTTGCATGAATTTCATGCATTGGGCCTCTAGTGTGTATATATTTGTACCTATTCACCTACATTTATGTAAATCATTGGTTAAAGTTTGAAAGGATAAGCTACACATAGCCTCTTCTGGATGGTGGGAAAGAAATGATGTTGGACGTGAAGTTCTATATTATTTGCACTTCATATGATTATAATACATTTGTATGTTATTTGTAATTAAAAATAACTTTTAAAACAAGGAACACAAAACGGAGAATAGTATTACTTAGTATTGATCACTTTCACTTTTGTTAGAGGTTTTTCTTTTCTATGTCAACCTAGTTGATTCTAATATTTGAATGAAATCACTATTTACAGATGTCATAGAAATGACACGTAGGTGGCAGGCAAACCTAGACTCAATTCTCAGTCATGTCAAAGACTAGCTCTGGGCGCTTGGAGCCTCAAATTCACCATCAGTTTTATGAGAATAATGACAACACTTGTCTCACTTTGTTGAGGTGAGGATTAATTAAGAAAAAATGAAATAAAGTGTATAAAAGCTCTTATGGAGCCTCCCACTTTTGTCACCTGCCATAGCTGGCAGCAAACACACTATGCAATAGATTTCAAAAGGTTTCCTTATTTTTTTCCCCTTTGCTTTCCTTTAATGTATCCATAAGTCTTATGAACTAGAAGTAGTGGTATTCAGCATCTTATTTATTTACATCAAGTACATTATTTACAATCATTACTTTATTTTATTTAAAAAATATTTTTATTGATTTCAGAGAGAAAGGGAGAGGGAGAAAGAGAAACATCAACAATGAGAGATAATTATTGATTGGCTGTTTCCTGCATGCCCCACACTGGGGATTGAGCCTGCAAGGCCTGTGCTGACCAAGAATCTAACTGTGATCTCCTAGTTTGATGCTCAACCACTGAGCCATGTTGGCTGGGCCCTTATTTATTTACATTTCAACAAACCCTGCGATTCCTCAGTTACTTAAACTTGTTCTTCTCAGAACTGTTGGCCAATCCATACAGAAGTCAAGGAAAGGACTCCACCTCTCAGTTGTCTAAGGATCTACAATTACTCATATTGTTTTCTCTGAAATTGTTCATAAACCCATTTTGGCTCCTTTATCTTAGTGCAACTCCTTAGAGAGGTCATAGCCTTAAACTGTAGGTGACATGGAGTATTTGCAACTCTGCTCTCTCCCCTACTTAATACTGCTGGCCTTCTTAATACTAGTTGCTCAGCTGTGGGGTTAAGAACTAAAACAAACACACTTTTCAATGTGCTTTGAAATCTTCTAAGGAGTCCAGGGTCCCACAATATCCTTTGGTACCTACAAACTTTTGATCTCCCCCAAAGATCCTGAAAACTATGAGAACCTCATTAGAGCGAAATGACTTTTATGGTAAATGAAACTTGAAGTTTTTTTGATTTGAAGACTTACTAGTCTGAGTCAGAGGTGAAAACATGAAATTATTGTAATTCTCTGGGAGGAAAAAGATGCAAATAGAATTTGGTTCTCAGTGGCACCTTTTGACTTTTTTAAATAATGATGAGGCAATTTTTCCTGCTTGTAAAATGAAGGGCAATTGAAATGACCTCTCTCTCCAGTGGTATCAGTTATTAGGGGAAACTGATAAAAGTTCAATTCAAGTGAACAAATATGTATCAAATGTTTATTGTCAGTCAAGCACTGTTCTAGGGAAAGAACTTACACTCCAGTGGGAAGGACTGACAGTTAAACATGCAGTGGTGAGGTTGAAAGGAGCATGAGAATGGCCTTGATGGTGGCTGTTACAACACTTAGATGGATGCTCCACCCACCTGCGAGGGCAAGGATGGGGCTTTTCAGTCCCTGAAGCTTTTCCCGATGCCTTAAGCAGAACCTGAGAAATGAATAACAAGTAGCTGAACAGGGGAGCAAAGGTGGCGGTGCAGAAGAAAACTGAAGTCAGAAAGAACCAAGAAAGGACTGGAAGAACTAGAAAAGAGAGTAGGGGAGGAGAGATGAACAAATGCATATTATCAGAAAAGCTAAACAATATAAAACAATAGATACTGTGGATGTGTAAGGTGTTTTGAAAAAATGATAAATTATTTTATGTGTGCTTCTTGGAGAAGATCACATCACACTATATTTAAATAATGGGCTTAAGTGCCCAGCAATGATCAGAGAATTGACCTTAAATCAATCCAGTTGTCAGCACTTGGCTAACTCCTGCATCATCTAGCACAGAGCCTTGCCACTCAGTCTGCATTGCTCAGGGCACTTTCAGATATTTGTTTCATTTTGTGACCTGCAATAGTATTATCATCATCCTCACATGCTCTGGAAATCATTGTTCCGCTTTTGATAGGAAGGGCATCACAAAGCTCCATCTGCTGTAGAATATTTCCTCAATAGGTGTGGGTCCTTCCCTCCTACCTGGTCTAATACACAGGGGTGGGGCAAAAGTAGGTTTACAGTTGTGAGTATGTGGAAGACAGAGTTTATTCTTGTATTATGTATTATATTATTTCCTATTCGAATGACTGGAAGCCTATTTTTGCTCCTTTGGCAAACCCAAATTTAAAGCACTTTCTTGAGTTACATAATAAAGGCAAGAGCATTGTCCTCCTATGTGTATCTAAAATGTGTGCAACTGGTATGACTAGGCTTTTCACTAAGTATAAATGAAGCCATTTACGTTTTTACTGCCCAACTGATAACTTGGGCCCCACTGATTTAAGTGCTGGTCAAATATTTCTTCTTGTTCCCAAAAGGGTGCTTTATATCAATTCACAATCTGTTCTGTCCACTACAATAATTATCCTTACCCTCTAAGTTCCTTTTCTTCTACTCTAGCAACACAGTGTCCATCCATGTGCCCTTCCTGGCCTCCAAGTAGCTTGAAAAACCTTTCTGTTGCCTTGCTAATGGTGCCATCCCCTCCTGATATTAGTGGCAGCCTTACCTGTCTTCTGACTCCCCTTATGCCTCCACCATGCAGGAGCCAGAAGAGTGTCATGCTGAGTTGGGAGGAGGGATCAGCCCTCTTCTCAGCTCTGAGCCACACCTTTCACCTGCAGCCTAGACACTGATGTTCTGCCTGGACACACAGCTTCTCCTTCAAGTCAACATTTAATTTCCAGTCCCCAGGGTCAACTCTCAGCTGCTTTTTCTCATCTCTATGTCCTCTTCCCTTCCCCAAATAAAATCACAGAAAGCTTCAGAAATAAAGCTTGGGATTAACTAGCATAGAGAAGTATGTGGTCAGATGGGAGCATCTAGCATCTGTTGTTAACACACTGACAAGGTGTTAACAGCCAAGAACAAAGGAATAGTCTCCTCCAAAAGTGAAGACTGTACTTTGGGTACAAAAAGAACCTGTAACTCTTAAAATGACAACTTCCTCCCAAATATTCATTTATCCAAGTTTCAAAAATCTTAAGGCCCAGGCCCAGCCTAGGGCACCTTGAATACAAAGAAGCTCTGATATACAGAAGGAAAAGGATAGTTCTTTTCCATTAAGCCATTAAATTCCCAATGGTTTATCAGATCGGTAGAGGCACAGAACTCTTAAGACCAGTCAATGTCATTCTGGCTGGTGTGTCTCAGTTGCCAGAGCATTGTTCCACACATCAAAAAATTGTGGGTTCAATTTCCAGTTGGGGCACCTATGAGAGGCAACTGACTGGTATTTCTCTCTCTCTCAAAATAAATATAAATAAATAAAATATCAAAAAGATCAATCAATGTCCATGTATGCAGTAACCAGAATCAGAAAACTCTGGGTAGTTCCATTTGAATCTGGTAGAAAACAAGAAAGGCAAAGAGTAAAAGGAAAATCTTCTAAAACAGAGATTCTAGACATGAATTATGTGGAAGACAAGCTCTGGCCTGATCAATTAAGCTGCAAATATCTATAAATATTTTATCTTTATGAATCACCTATAAGTTAATATCATCAACAAATTGAAAAAGTTGTCATGCATATATCTGACATAAGATTGAGAATCTTAATAGTAAAGAGCTCCTAGACAGAGATTGTAAAAATTAATAACCCCCATTAGAAAACTTAGCAAAAATTATGAGCAGAAAATTAGCTAAAAAGGAAATGAAAACTTAAAAAATGGTTAAAAGAATAGGATAGCCCAGCTGGCATGGCTCAGTGTTTGAGTGTTGATCTATGAATCAGGAGGTCATAGTTTGATTCCTGGTCAGGGCACATGCCCAGGTGTGGGCTTGATCCCCAGTGTGGGGTATGCAGGAGGTAACTGATCAATGATTCTTTCTCATCATTGATGTTTCTGTCTCTCTCCCTCTCTCTTTCTCTCTGAAATAAATAAAAATATACTAAAAAAAAAGAAAAGGGAATAGGATAAAGGTTCATTGGGCACATTGACAAAAAATATAAAGTAAAAAAGTAATTGCATGCCACTTTGTGCCAAGTGAAGTGATTTTTATGCCAGATTATGAGAGGACCTGGATTACCATGTTTACAAGGCTGGAATTTATCTGCATATAATAGAAAGACACTGACAAATTATCTTAGGGGGAAAGTAACATTATCTCAGCTTCCTCCCTTTTTAAAAAAGGAAGATTAGTCAGTGGTGTCTAGGATGGATTAGAGAAGATGACATTGCTTGCCATAATTATAAAGATGAGGGAACAGTTCCAGAAATGGTCTGTGCAGGTATGTTATTGGAGATCTAGCTTTGGAAAAACCCATGAGAAAGGACTGCATTATGCACTGACTTCTTCCATCCATTATACTGTCTCTCAGGTAGACTTTGCTGCCTAATAAGTGATGCTAATGTACCATGAGACACTGTATAAATTGACATCACACAAAAAACAGCTCGTAATTCATTTTTCAAATTGAACAGAAATGTCCTTTTAGAGAAACTTTGCCTTTCCACAAAGATTAGGATTCATCAGCATCGAGAATTAGGGGATTTCCATTTTCAGAAAGTGCTTTATTTCCTTTTTCTCAATGTCTGTGACCCAGGAGGTACAGTTTTCTCAGTCTCCTTAAAATGGCTATGCCATCCATTTTTAATGGGCCTGCTTTGTGGCAGAGAGAGTACTGTAACGAGGCTTTCTTAGGTTTGGCTTTATTCCCAAGACAAAGAGTTTTCTGATACATATTTTTAAAATACTGCAACCTTCCTAGAAGAGCCATTCTCTAAATGAACATCAATACTCTTTCCTTCTTTCAAAGAAATAGCTGAACAACAATTCCACTTAATTGGCAACAACATTGAGCAAACTCCCCCTTTTCTTGCCTGGATTTCTTCTGTTTATTTCCTATTCTTTAACCACATTCCCCTAAGGACATGGTGATGCAATGATGGCTTATCCTTGCCCAACTGAGGCCTGCTGACATCCAGATCATCAGCTCTTTTCAAGTGCTAATTCATAGTTTCTATTGTTTATTACTATTGCATGAAACTATTTTTTCAGAACTTTCCCAGGCAGAACTCAAGGTATGGTAAAATAGAATGTTTGGGCTATCATTACTTTCTCTTACTTTTTTTTTTTTTGGTAGGTGGATAGAGTAGCCCTTGCTAATCCCAGCTATCCTTAACAGTGTCTTTCATAGAAACGAAAGGGGAAAAAAAAGCTGGACTATTGACGGAAATCAGGGAAAGTATGTGTGTTTCAAGACATAAAGAAAAGCAGCTTGTGGGGATCGAGCAGCTTGAGTGGCATGAGTATGGGACAGGAAATTAGGAAACCTGGATTATAGACTTGGTTCGGCCACTAACTAGACATGTGACCTCTGGAAGCGTTTTTACCATCACAGGGTCTGACTTTTCTCATTTGTAATATGAGAAATTTGAGCTAAGGTTAATTCTAATTATGACCTTTTATGCTTATTTGCTCTATTCCCAAATTCAGCTTCTATGACTCTATTTCTGTCATATATTCAATAGTTCATCAAGGGGTCACTGTTGTGTTTCCCCTATCCCAATCTCAAGTTCTCTTCAAGCCTGCTAGCTCTCTCAGCTGCTTGTTGAGCACTGTTCAGCTTGAGCATGTTGAGCACTGAAGATGTCTCAGGCCCTTTGGGCAAGGGATGCCATTGAACAGCCATCTCCACTCCCTCACAGTAGGCTGGAGTGGCAGGAATGAAGATCCCAGCAGGCTCCCTTGGCTCTCTAAAACAATGGGTGAAGAAGATCCTAGCTGAGGGGGCCGGGGAAGGGCATTGGGGCACTGGGAATTACAGTTGATCATTGAACAACATGAGTTTGAGCTGTGTGGGTCCACTTATCCACCATTTTTTTTTTTGCAATAAATACAGCTTATTTATGGTTAAATACAGGTTATTCAATGGCAGCTGGTTGAATTTGTGGATGTGAAGTGCCAACTGTAAACTTTTTGAGGAGTCAAAAGTTACAAATGAATTTTCATTTGAGTGTGTGTATGTATGTGTGTTCTCATCCATAGGTATAAGATTTTTGTCCAATCTCTTCCTGCACCCCTAACTCCTCCTTTCCCCCGAGAATTGTTAGTCCATTCCCTTTCTAAGTCCCTAATTCTATTATATTCACATTACTCAAGGATCAACTGTATTAAATGGGGGGTGGGGAGAAAGGGATGGGAGGAAGGGGGAGAACTCTAGGTTAATATTTCAAAATATTATCCTACCACATCAATAATAATGAGTATTTAATTCTTGATTTTTAGCACAAGACAGCAATAATAAACCTGTAAACTATTTTGACTTTTTCATTACAAAAAATTAGCTAAGATAGGATATCATTTTCTAAAGTCCAATGTTGCCCTGGCTGGTATTTCTCAGTGGTTAGAGCATTGCTTTGTATATCGAAGTGTTTCAGGTTTGATTCCTGGACAAGAGCACACACCTGGGTTTGCAGATACTTATTTTTAAAATATTGCAACATGGCCCCGGTTGGGGTATGTGGGGGTAGGGGAGGCAACCAATCAATCTGTCTCTCTCGCATCAATGTTTCTTTCTCCCTCTCTCTCTCACTCCTTGCCTCCCTCTTTCCCTCCTTCCATTTTTTCTAAAAATCAATGGAAAAAAATATCCTCAAGTGAGAATTAAAAACAACAAAGAAAGTCCAATGTGTCCATATAAATAGTGAAACTGGAAAGTGATGATGTTGCCTGGTACTTCTATTTCCCTTTTCTTCTCTCTTTTTCTGTCATTTTATGCTTTATCTTTCTGGTGTTGCTTCTATTATCCTAGTTTCTTCTGTCCCAAGGAAAAAAATGAAATAAATTCATTCATGCTAAAAGTCTTTGTCCTATGGAAATATTTATTCATTTTTTTATTTTAAAATAAATCTTTATTGTTCAGTTTATTATAGATGTTTCTCTCCCCACCCCCCATAGCTTCCCTTCACCTGTTTCCCCCTGCCACCCCATGCCCTTACCCCCTGCCACTGTCCTCATCCATAGGTGTAAGATTTTTGTCCAATCTCTTCCTGCACCCCTAACTCCTCCTTTCCCCCGAGAATTGTTAGTCCATTCCCTTTCTATGCCCCTAATTCTATTATATTCACCAGTTTATTCTGTTCATCGGATTTTTTTATTCACTTGATTTTTAGATTCACTTGTTGATAGGTATGTATTTGTTATCACTTTGTTGTTCATAATTTTTATCTTCACCTTTTTATTCTTCTTCCTCTTCTTAAAGAAAACCCTTCAGCATTTCAAATAATCCTGGTTTGATGGTGATGAACTCCTTTAGCTTTTTCTTATCTGCGAAGCTCTTTATCTGACCTTTAATTCTGAATGATAGCTTTGCTGGGTAGAGCACTCTTGGTTGTAGGTTCTTGCTATTCATCATGTTGAATATTTTCTGCCATTCCCTATTGGCCTGCATAGTTTCTGTTGAGAAATCAGCTGACAGTCATATGGGTATTCACTTGTAGGTAACTAGCTGTTTTTCTCTAGCTGCTTTCAAGATTCTCTCTTTGTATTTTGCCCTTGGCATTTTAATTATGATGTGTCTTGCTGTGATCCTCTTTGGATTCTTTTTTTTTTTTTTTTTTTTTTTTTTTTTTTTTTGT
>PVJN01037215.1:0-21049 GCA_004026805.1 Lasiurus borealis | reverse complement strand
TTTTTTTTTTTTTTTTTTTACCAGCACTGTGCAGTTTTATTAACCATTCAAGTACAGTAGCATCTGGTAAGATGGGGACAGCCTTGGGATGTGAAAGTGAACAGATATTCAGCATCTAACACTCTAAAAGAAGCCACTGCATGCTCTTTTCACACACATGTTTTCACAGAGCCAGAACAGTATTATCATGAGATTTTAACTGACAGGCTTTGACACGAAGGAGCTCCACCAGGTTTTAGTGAGAAAGAGACTCTGTGAACTCTGAGAGTGAACAAACCAGACTTAAGGTCTAACACTGCCATCCTTGCTAGGCGATGTCCGCGTGGACAATGGGCTCAGCTGAGTTTCCTTGAAAGCTAAACACCAACAAAGAAAGTCGGCGTGGAGCCGAAGAACCTGTAGGAGTTTGCCCAGCCCTATTCAAGGAAGGTTCTCTACCACATCCCACCCCGGGCTGCACCTCAGCTTTGACAGACCCTGACCTCCTCATTCCTATTCTTCTGGGGGGACAAAGGGCCCAACCAGGACAGAGTTTTGGGGCGTGGCTGTGAAATTCTGATGATTGACTTGAATAAAATTAACAGGATTTGTGGTCATCACAGCCCCAAATAATAGATGTGATTCCATCCTTGGCTCCTGAGTGGTGTTTGGCATTTTACCAGACCCCAAATGTCAGAAAGCTGTCGGCAGACACTTTTCTCATTTCTCTCCTCTGGCACCTCACAGCCCTTCCCAGCTTCTGGTCACTGGTGCTCTGGTGTTGTAAGGAAGGCCCGCGAAGCCCTTCTCTCTGCCCTGAGAAAGGTGTGGTGGGGTTCCTGTTCACTAAAGTCCTTTGGGAGGACCCGTGGGAGACACGCCGGTTCAGAACAGCCGTGCTGTCCTTGGGGTCACTGTGCGTCTGTAACGCGTCCTACTTTCTCTGTGTGTGGTTACCAGGGGCTCTGAGCCAGCTTCTGTCCCATCTATAGCAGAGCCTCCTTGACCTGCGTCTTACTTCTATCTATACTTTCTCTTTTCCTTTGCTCTCTGTTTATTTTCAGATTCATTTTATCTTGCTACGGTGTTTCCCTTTTTATAAGCAGCCTTAAACTCTTCTTATATGAAGGCAGGTTACAGATAAATAAGTAGAATAAACATTTGTGGGTAGGAAAGTCCAGAGACGATGAATTCTGACAGCTCCATCGGTAGGACCTAGGCCTGTTACAAAACAGCCACAACCCGTGGACCGTGATAAAGATGCAGTGCCCTTCTGAGCATCATGGCAGTCCTTAGGCTGTGGATAACTATGGCAACGGATGTGTGAACTGCACCCAAGTCTTGAAGCCCAGGAATCACTAAATGAATGGGGAAGCGGGGATCCAGCAAGGTCTGTTTAAAGGTTGTTGTTAAAGAGATTAGACTTTCCGACGGGAGAAAAACTCAAGTGACCCAAAGGAAATGATTCACAGGAGATGAAACGAGAGCGTGGTGACACAGGCTAACGATGGCGGCCCGGAGGGAAAGCGGGAAGTGCAAGCAGAAACTACAAAAAAATAAAAAAATAAAATAAAATAAAAAAATAACATAAGCATTTGTTGAAAGGCGAATACCTAAGCCGTCCAAACCAGGGTCACAAGCTCCCAGCAAAGTGGCTAGAATTTCTGCTGATGAATTGAAGGAAATTTGCAATAAGGAAAAATACACCCATTTGAAAAGAAATCCAGTTCATAAGGTCAGCCCAACCCAAACAACACCAGTGAACAGGAATTTCGTTCCCCGAACAATACCAATCTTAGCCCTACAGTGGCCAGCTCATTCCTTGCCAGAGTGCACACAGTTCACACCTATTTTTATACTGAAATTTCTGCAGAGAACTTTTGAAAAAAAGTCCTGGACAGTCAGGAACCCTTCAAAAATCTGATTTTGTTTCCTGGTACAGCTGCATGCTGGCACGGGTCCCTCGGACGATGCGAGCAATTGCCAGCTTCGCTGGACTGTACAAGCGAGGGTAGTGAAACTGCCTGTCCCCTCGCACACCCAAGCCCCCTCAGGGCAGGGAGACAGCGTTGCATCATAAGAGTTCCCATTTAAATCCCAGCAAATAACAAACGCCCACAGCCTCTTACAAGGACAAGTAATTAATACCAATCTCTTGTCCATCTGATGATCCTCTTAATTAGAATAGCTCACTCTCACATAGTGGAATCTAGAAATGCTGCTACTAGTAAGCGTTTAACACATATCGACTCATTTAATTTACACCTCACAATACTTCCCTTGCAGATAGTCATAGAAGTCACTTCCCTTTAGGGCAGTCACGTGGTATACAGGCTTTACCATTTCAATGTGTCTCCATTTATTTGTCTCGTTGCCATCCACTAGGTCAGCAATTTTCAACCCGTGTGCCGCTCGAATTTTTAAAACATGCTACACCTGACTACTTAGTCGGAGGCACTGATTTCTTTTCCCTTAGACTGTCAAATAAAAACAACAACAACAGCCAACACAACCATAGCGGTCCAGTGTGAATGAATCAAAATTATACCTATTTTTTTTTGTTAGATCAGCAAAAAATGCAACATATTTTGCTGAGCAAACTATTACTTAAGAATTTTAGGAATTAGTTTGTGTGCCACAAGATGAAAAAGGTTGAAAATCACTGCACTGGGTCAAAATTCTCCTGAGACGGAATATTTTTCAGCCCCTTCCAATTCCTTGGTCGACTCTGTTGAATCCCGACTCGGGGCCCACTCTAGGCTGGGCACACACATACATCACAACACCGGGTCTTTACGACTACCCTTTGAGGTGGTTTCTACCATTAATCCCCCTTCACATTTGCACAAATTAACTTGAAAAGATTAGGTGCACACAGCACCTCAGGGAAGGCTGCACAGCGTACAAGTTGGAAGTTAAACAAATTTGTTGAGCACTGGAGTTTTTATTCTTAACCCTGGTTCCGTACTGTTTACTCTGCTGGGCTCCATCTGAGGTGGGGGGTGTTCCAGTTGCTTTCAGGTTGAAAAGGGAGCAGAGTGAGGAGAGGAACCGTGGGTAGGCCATTCAAGATCATCCCAAGTTTACCTGCTGTCAAGGCAACCCATTTCAATGAAAGGAGGGATGTGTGTTAAACACAGCACTGTGTCTGGCACAGAGTTGCCGTTGTGTAAAACACGAACTTCAGGCCTTCCATCACTCTGACGAAACAAGCCATGGCTCAGAGCTGGGTTCCTCTGAAAACAACAATGTGGCTCCCAGAGCTTGAGTCTAAGCCAGTGGTTCTCAACCTTCCTAATGCCGTGACCCTTTAAGACAGCTCCTCATGTGGTGGTGACCCCTAACCATAAAATTATTTCCGTTGCTACTTCATAACTGTAATTTTGCTACTTTTATGAACTGTAATGTAAATATCTGTTATGCAGGATGTATTTTCATTGTTACAAATCGAACATAATTAAAGCATAGTGATTAATCACAAAAACAATATGTAATTATATATTGTGAGATATTTATTTCTAATTAGAAATAAATGAAATTTTGTCTTGAATTGTGGTGTAGCATGGGTAACAGTCTTCATATAACAACAGTAAACTACATTGCTACATTTTGCTACACCTAGGAGCGGTATGTTGGTTCCTAAGACCATGGGAAATAGGTGTTTTCCAATACTAGTCTTAGGTGACCCCTGTGAAAGGGTCGTTCTCCCCCCAAAGGGGTCACGACCCACAGTTTGAGAACCGATGGTCTAAGCTGATGGAAAGTCTTCAGTAGAAGTAAAGAATGTGTTAATTCAATAAGGATTTGATCAGATAAGAAAGTGGAGCATGTTCTGCTCACACAAGCGCCACGCAGGAAGACTCAGCCAACACACACACACGTGTACGATTTCTGATCCCTTGTTGTGGACACATCCGATGATCAGAGCCTGATGGCATGAAACTTGAAGTCCTTGCTCCCTGCAGCAAGCACCTTCCCAGTTATTACTTGCCGCATCCAACAGGTTTACTCAACACTTAACTCCTGTTTGCTGAGGCCTCTGTGCTTCGGCACCGGGTATGTCCTGGGAAAGAAGAAGAGCGGATCGTCCTTGACTTCATGGGGCTTCTAGCTTGTCAGGGAGACAGATATAAAGCAACTAAAGCCACACAGAAATAAATGCTTGAAGGGAAGCAAAAAACAGGGAGCTCTGAAGAAAGTAACAAGAACTATATGCCTTGGCTCCTGCCCACCCCTCCTGCATCATCTCATGCCTTGTCCCCTTCTCCATAAGTTCCGGCCTCATTGGTCTTCTACTTTCTCTCGGCCCCTGGTTTGTTTCCCATGTACACTTACTGCAGTGCATTTTATAATTACAGTGGATTTTATCTTTCTAAAAATGTATACTTGTTTTTTAAGGATCATCCTCGTTAGAATGTGAGTTCCTCGAAGGTAGTGATTGTGTCTTTATACTCGTTTGTGGCATTGTCATTAGCATATTCATGGTCCTTAGCTGTTCCAAAGCTTCTTATCCAATGAATGAACGTACAAGGTGACTCAGGTGGGTTGGGGTAGCTCAGGGAAAGTGTCTCAGACAGTTTTATGTTCCATTTTGGGTCTTCTCAGCTTCACTTGTCTCTTGTTCCTGCTCTGTGGGTTCCTGAAGATGCCACATGGGTACAGCCCAACAGCACACTGTCCCTGTCTAGACCTCACATCTCTGGCTTCCTGCTCTGGTGCCACCCTTTGGTGCTGCCAGAGTCTAGAAATCAGGGGAGTTAACCTCCCAAAAAGAAATCCTGAGCACCAGGAGCCAGGAGACAGAGGATTATATCTCCCCTTTGCTCACCCTGTGGGATGTTCCCGACAGTCTTTTCAATGTGGGGAGGTGACCCTGATTAAAGCAACCAGTTGCCTTTGCAGATGGCCAGCACATCCTCCATTCCTACATCCCTCCCTCCACATGTCTCCCTCCTGCTCCCTGGATTGTCCTCCCAATTAAAATGATAGCCCAGCAGACTTTGCCTCGGCTTTACTTTCTGGGGAACCGGGGCAAACATGGAAGCTTCTTTAAGGATACTTGAGCTGAGACTAATCAATAAGCATGAGCAAGGGGAAGGTTGGGTAGCTGGAAGGAGTGTGGGAGTTGGTTTCTAGAGAGGCAAAATGCAAAACATGCATCCTAAGGCAGCGGAGAGGCCAATTATTGGGGAACTGAAAGGCCACCGTTCCATTATCTGGGATAAGTGAGGGGAGAAAGGGGAAAGGGAGAGATGGAGCGATGGAGAGATGAAGATGTCAGCTCATGTGGGGCTCCTAGGGTCTGGCGTTGTTCTCATGCAATGAGAGCCGCTGGGAGGTTGCAGCAGGGGCCTGGCAGAATCACATGATCTATTTTAAATGCTCACTTAGGATGCTGTGTGGGAAAATAAGCTATTTTTGTCTTTGGGGAAAGGGCACGACTTGTGAGGTGGGGACAGCAGTTAGGAGTCTCCATAGTAGTCCAGATGAGAAATGAGAGTTGCCTCGACCAGGATAGCAGCAGTGGAAATGGAGAAGAGTGATGTATCTGAAATGATGTATAACCCTTAGGACTTACTGGAGGGTTGGAGGAGGGAGGGAGAATGGGAGAGGAAAGTATGGCTCTGATTTGAATGATGAGCAAGAATGAAAATGTACAGAGCGTTGTTTGGTTTTGGATATGTTAGCTTTGAGACACCTTTAAATCATCCAAGTGGAAATGTCAAGTAGACAATTGGATATATAAAACAGAAGTTCTCACAAGAGAAGTCCAGAGTAAAATCACACATTTGGGAGCAGGACTAGCTACATCATTTGCAAGATCCAGTGTAAAATGAAAAGCAGGTCTCCTTTTTAAAAATTATTAAGGCCCTAGCTGGTGTGGCTCAGTCAGCTAGGTATTGTCCTGAGCACCTAAAGCAGTGGTTCTCAACCTTCCTAATGTCGTGACCCTTTAATACAGTTCCTCATGTTGTAGTGACCACTAGCCATAAAATTATTTTCGTTGCTACTTCATAACTGTAATTTTGCTACTGTTAATGAATCATAATGTAAATATCTGTGTTTTCCCATGGTCTTAGGCGACCCTGCTAGTGGTTGAGAACCACAGGTTGAGAACCACTGACCTAAAGGTTGCATTTTGATTCCAGGTCAGACCACATGCTGGGTGATGGGCTCAATCCCCAGGAGGGGGAATGATCAATGTTTTTTTTTTACTCTCAGAAGGATGCTTTTTTCTCTCCCTCTTCTTTCCTCTCTCTAAAAATCAATTTAAAAACCTTAAAAAAATTAAGAATTTCAGATTGGCAAGAGCAGAGCATTAAATCAAGCACAGAAACCTCTAACTAACATGAGGCCCCGTGTGACTGTCCATGATGTTTACAGGTGGAACTTAAAGCCAATGAAATGGATGCAATACCTAGAGAAAAAGTGTGTTAAAAGGATGTGTCTATGCTGAATTCCAGATCCATGGGTATAACTGCCCACTCAACATCTCCACTTGGATATCTAGTAGGTATCTCAAACCACATGCTCAAAGCCAAAATGATTTTCACCCTCAAACATGGATCCTGTCCTCAAAGAGCTTAGTGTGAAAGGCTGCACTGACTTA
The DNA here is from genome assembly GCA_004026805.1 of Lasiurus borealis. NCBI lineage: Eukaryota > Metazoa > Chordata > Mammalia > Chiroptera > Vespertilionidae > Lasiurus > Lasiurus borealis. The sequence goes on along the minus strand of PVJN01037215.1, from coordinate 14,460 downwards.
CTTCTCTACTATCTTCAGTTCCTTGTACAAATGTCTTTCACTGCAGTCTCTGTGACACTTAAATAGGCTCTTACATCTTCACCAATAATGATTATTTTTTTGTTAAAAGTTTTTTTTTTAACTATTGCCATTCTAATGGGTGTGAAGTGGTATACCATTATGATTAGAAGAAAGCATCAACTGTGCCAAAATCTAGTAAATCAAGGTTAAGAGTGTCTATTGGGTTTGGTAATGTGGAGATGGTGGTGACTTCCACAGAGTGATGGAAGTCATGAAAACTGAGCTGGTAGAAGAGTGAATAGATGGTAAAGAAGAAAGATGACTTGACAAGTTTGTCTGGACTCAGGAGAAGAGAACGATTATTTATTGAACGTGTGCTATGCTCTGACATTGTGTGAGATGCCAGGGTTGGCAGAAGAACCAACAGATATGGTTTCTGTCCTAATGGGGCTAACAGTTCAGCAGAAGAGAGAGACAATCAACAAATTTATTTAACTCCAATTTAATAAGCACTGAAACAGAAGCAGAGGGTGTGGTGTACATATTATAGCAAGATGGCTTCTGAAGAAGGGAAGGGAGGAGGGGATCAGAGGAGGTGTCCTGAGGGAGTGACATGCAAATGGATTATGATTTGGTGTCCCCTGTGGGTCTGTCTTCAGGGAGAGAGTGCCTTGGTCCTGCTGACATGGATATTTGTGTCCCCAACACAATTGCCTTCTCATTGAGTGTCGCCTCTATCACCTGGCTCTTACAAACAGAATATGCAAATGGCAGTCATAAGCCCAAATGATGCTGGCTGCATGCTCAAGCAGGAACCTGGCCCCACCACTAAAGTATTCCCAAGTAAGTTCTGCGAGCCCTCAGCAAAGTATGTCTCACATCCTCTCAACCAACCGGCCAGTCGGTCGACCTCTTCTTTCTCTTCAACTTTGGTTTCCATTTGCCCAGATCCCTTGCTCACAAGGCTAGTTGATGAAGCCTCCCTGTGGCCAAAGTTGAAGGGTCACAATGTGAGGGCATCCACGTATGGGCCAATGACACCCAACTATGTGCCAACAACACCCAAGTGTGTGTCAATGCCTTCTCCCCAGGCTTCTAAAACCATGGGTCTTACGGGTGAGAAGCAGGGCTGGATCTGGGTGGAGGTGTAATATGCTTTCTCTATATTCCAACGCAGCATTACCTGTGCTCCCAAAACCTCATTCCAGGTTCCTGTCAACTTTCCATCCTGTTCAATTCCAACTCAAAGGCCAGATGGGGTGAAGATGTGTGACTTTGTGGGCAAATGAAACCTCCTTGAATCTTTATTTTCTCATCTGTAATATTGGGATAATAAAGTACCTATTTCAGACTCTGTGAACAAATTCACATGGAGCTTTATAGATGTAGTAGATGTTTGGTAAATGTTAGCTTTTGTCACTTTTCGTCTTATGATTATGTACTGGAGAGTTTGGCTAAGCCAAACATCCGAGCCCCAGTTCAGCTGGCCAAAGTTTACCATTTAATTTACGAACATTCTCACTGCATCCATCAGTCTCACACGCTTAATTCATGTGTGTCTGCCTCGAAGAGCTAAAACTGCTCCGGGCACTGACAAGATCTGGGTTCTGAATGGTGACGTTGAGGACAGCGACACCCCTTTCCTTGACTCAGTGGGCCTCCTTCCGGTTCTCTTCCTGAGCCAGGCAATGCTGTGCGGAGCCCCCTAAAACTCCCAAGGAAAACCCTCTGCCACAATGCAAAAACAAGGAAAGAGGATACAAGCAACAATTTTGATGGGAGGGAAGGAGGGTAGGAGAGCACGTACCTGTCCACTCTCTCCCTGCTTCCTTCTCCTCGTTTCTACACTGCAGGACACTGAGCCTCCTTGGGCTTTGGTGACCTCCATCACTGAGGACTGTTGATTTGATGGTTGACTTTGCTGTACTGAGTACGTCCATTTACTATCATTTTGTAAAACACATGTTGAATTTCCCCCTTCCCCTCTTTTCCCTGGGAAAAGAAAATGAATGAATAAAGACTTATTTCTATTGGGGGAAAAAAAAAAGTGCAACAATTTTGGACCAGGCTGGCATAAACCTCGAGCCCAGTCTGCCATATTTAGTTTTTCTTACTCTAAAATAACAGAGATAACATACACAATGGACTTTCTAACTTGCCACTTTTCCCTTATCTTTTATTTTTTTGCCTTTGTGAGCGTAAGACATCATGTACTTTTATACAATCCCTAAAAAAACACACACACACACAAAAAAACCTATCACACCACACACACATACAACACCCTTAGGCCATTCCATTCCCCACTGCCCACGGAGAAGAACAGATTCTATCTGATATTTCAGCTGAAAGGCAGGGTGGCAGATTCTTTCCAATGGGGTGGCGACTTCCTCCCTACTCTCAGAACACACCCCTTCCCAAAAATCCGCCCTCCTGGGCAAGCAGCACAAAGGGAGCAGACCCAGCTCTGGGCGTCAGCAGTGCCCACATCCCTTCCTTTTCCTTTTACACCCAGTGGCCTGGGAATGGCACCAGAGCCTGGGGAATCTGCACCACCAATCTGTGGGTGGCCCCGCCAGGCCCGGAAGTGGCCTTGCTCTCATCTCTCGCCCTCCTTCTCCATCTTCTAAACAAACTGCCAGAGTGACTGTCCTACACCCCAAATCCAACCATTAGTCCATTCTTTCTACTTAAGAACTTGCCGTGGATGAAAAGGTTTTAGACGTAGATAGTAGTGATGGTTGCACAGCATTGTGAATGCACTGCATGACACTGAAGTGTACACTTTGAAAGGTTAAAAAGGTGACTTTTGCCAAAACCAGTTTGGCTCAGTGGATAGAGCATCGGCCTGTGGACTGAAAGGTCCCAGGTTTGATTCAGGTCAGGGGCACGTATCTTGGTTGCGGGCACATCCCCAGTGGGGGGTGTGCAGGAGGCAGCTGATCGATGTCTTTCTCTCATCAATGTTTCTAGCTCTCTATCCCTCTCTCTTCCTCTCTCTAAAAAAATCAATAAAATATATTTAAAAAAAAAAGGTGAGGTTTATGTTATGTGGTTTTAAGGAAAAACACTTGGTGTTCAGTTGTCACTCTCTTTTTTTAAAAAAAATATTTTTATTGATTTTTACAGAGAAGAAAGGAGAGTCAGAAACATCGATGAGACAGAGACATCGATCAGCCGCCTCCTGCACACCCCTTACTGGGGATGTGCCTGCAACCAAGGTACATGCCCTTGACCGGAATCAAACCTGGGACCTTTCAGTCCGTAGGCCGACACTCTATCCACTGAGCCAAACCGGTTTCAGCCAGTTGTCACTCTTTTAGTAGGCATACATAATCAGTGCCTGCATCTATGATTTCTCTAAGGCTTTGGGTAGTAGTATGCTAAATCTATAATTCCTTCATTTATTAGCTGGAATACTTTTATCCTGAGAAAGTTTCCCTTCATCAACCACTTGGTTTTCCTGTGATACATTTTGTACCCCCTTGCCCCCATGCTTCTGCATGTACCCATTCATCAGCCCGGAATGCCATCCCTCCCCCATCTGCTTTGGTAATTCCTAAGCCAGCCAGATCCTTCGTGACCTAGCTGCAGTGTCACTACGAGGAAGCTCTCCCAGCTCAATCGCAGCACTTACGGCCCTTTCTTATAATTTCTTGTTGTCTTCTTTTCCTCCACTGTCTGTCAGCTCTCTTTGATTTGGCTTCAACAGAAGCGTGGGTACTCAATCAACCTTTCGAGCTTCATCATTGCAATCAATGGGCACAAAAGTTACCCTACTTTGTCATTAGTGGCTTTGTGTGGCAGCATGATTAATTACCACGGATCGAGAAGCTTGACACAACGCAATTATTGTCTCCCAGTCCTGTGTGTCAGGCGTTGGGCTGCCTCAGCTGGATCCTCCTCCGCTCGGGATCTCATCAAGCTATAGTCCAGGTGGTGGCTGGGGTGCATTCTAACCTCAGGCTCCACCAGGGAAGGATTCACTTTCACGCTTATTGTTGGCGGAATTCATTTATTTATGGTTGTATGATTGAGGTCGCTGTTTTCTAGCTGGTTGTAAGCAAGGGTCCAGTCTTAGCTACTAGAAGCTGCCCACAAGTCCTTGCCATGTGGCTCTCTCTCCATTGAACCCGTCCCAACTAAGCTGACGGCTGATAGGCCAGCAATAGAGAGTGAGTCTCTGTAGGGTGTGCTAGGAGGATGAAACCTTCTGTATATAATTGTAACTGTAACCACGCTTGCCACCGTCTACTGGTTATAAGCAAGTCAAAGGTCCCACCTACACCCAGACAGGGTGTGAACATAGAGACTCTCAAGGATCTGTCCTTCACATAAGCTATGACTTAGGGAGAGATTACTGTGTACAAGGCACCATGTATAAGGCACTTTTCATTAAATATTTCACTCAATCCTCAAACTTACCTTATGAGATGAATACCATGAGAACTGTGCCTATACATTTGGAAATCGAAGGTCCCAGAAAATTTGGTGTTTCACCTGTTCAAGGTCCCACAGCCAATAAACGACAAATCTGGGATTCAAACCCAACTTTGATTTTAAAATCACCTTCTACCCCTGGAAACCTTGCTTTTTAAGTAAGTCTGTTCCACAAAACTCTTAAAAAATTGTCCCATTCTTCCTCATTCTCAAGGGTAACAACAGAAATAGGAAACACACATTCTTTGCTTCCTGGGTTCATATTTTTAAGCATAGTCACAATGAATTCTTCCTGCTAAGAGTGAATGTTCAGACCGGAGCTGGCCCTTCTAGGAAATGCTGTATTGCAGAGTTAGGGCAGGCTGCCAAAACAGGGAATGAGACCTTGCCTGGATTTTTCTTAATGTCACTAGAAAATAATTATAATAATATCTCCTAGTTCTATATTGAATTATCAATTGCTGTCTCATTTTAAAAAATGTACATTTTTATTGATTTCAGAGAAGAAGGGAGAGGGAGAGAGAGATAGAAACATCACCATGAGGGGTAACCCTTGATCTGTTGCCTCCTGCACGTCCCCTACTGGGGTTCAAGCCTGCAAGCTGGGCATGTGCCCCAACCTGGAATCGAACCGTGATTTCCTGGTTCATAGGTCGATCAATGCTCAACCACTGAGCCATGCTGACTGGGCTGCCATCTCATTTTATTCTCGGGGTTCCTGTGAGTCAGCCGAGGTGGGGATATTACATACTTAGTGCAGAGATTATTTTGTATATACAATTTTGTATTTTGGCTTAAAAACTTTGCATGACTATTTCCTCCTATTATATCTTCTTGCTAGGCATAATTTTTGCTGCTTAATAGTCAACTTAATAGATAATTCCTAGTTTACTAAAGCTATTTAAGTTTCTTCTTGTTTTTCCCTAATTTGGGCTATGTAATTTTCTTCTTCTTGTTCACTATTACAAAAAGTATTGTGATGAACATTTTTGAAGATCACATTTTCCCCACACTTACACATACACACATACTTAGGGTAAAGTCCCCCAAAATAGATGGCCGATGACAGAGTCAAAGCACCTGGTGCATTTATAACCCCCCTTTTTCAGGTGAGGAAACAGACTCAGAATGAGACTCACTCAAGTTTATGTGGCTCATGAACGCACAGCTGATACTTGGATCAAACTCTCCTGCTTCTTAGATGACATTCACTAGTCACAGTGTGTGCTCCACGGACCAGCAGCATGGTGAACCCTGGAAGAATGTTAGAAATGCCTCATCTCAGGCCCCTCCCAACACCTTGTGAATTAGAATCTGCCTTTATACCTGTTAAAGTCTGAGGAGCTTTGCTAACAGCACATCCTCCCTATAACACTGCGAAGAGCTTTGAAATAAGGCAAAACAACCCGAATTGGTGTTACCAGTTCTTCTCTTTAACATTTCCTTATTTCAGGGCTGTGTGCTGTGTGCCCACCTCAGGACAGATGTTTAATTTCATTGTGAAACCCCACAATAGTTACCTTGCCTCCATATTATCTCCTGCTCAGAACTGTACCATAGAATTTCAGAATAATTTTTAGTGTGGAACTGTCATGGTGAGGAAGAAAGAGCATGACACCAGGAGTTCTGGTCCAGGTCCTTCCATTAACAAGCTGCATGACCTTGGAGAGCCATTGAATCACTCTTTATTGAATGAGAGACAGTGATGAGAGCGCACTTTGTACATCATAAAGCACGGGGAAGGCTATCTTTAGACATCATCTTCCTTGTGAGATGAAATGAAGACATTTGGACCAGATGACCTTTGGGGCAGACATTCAGAGGGCCAAATCCTTCTGAGGAAGCCTCTTTTGGGTCCGATTCCACCTGTGCTCTCCAAGAAGCTTTGACACACAGAGAGCTATGGGTCAAAGTAGGATGGGGAGGAGTGAGAACTTAGAGTAACTGATCTTCAAAGTCCCTTTTTAAATTTAAAAAACTTACAATCTCCCACTGTTAAAACATGAAAAAAGAATCAGAATTCTAGCCTCCGCTGGTCATTTTGTAGTTACTGACTTTCAGGAAAAAAGCAGATTCTGAAAACCCATTCCTTTTCAATTTACTTCATGTCCCATTTCTGGTATTAAAATATTTCATTTTGTATGTAATTTGATAAATTTCATTTTCCTTAAGCACATTAAGCAACCAAAGATCAAGCTCAGGTCTTCCCAATCAGATGCAATTACTGAAGACACTGATCTCTGGTCTGTTTTCCTTTTCTTTTTTCCCCACACACTACCTTTCTTAGAGGAAGAAAGTTAAAAGCTTTACCTAGGATCTCTGTTTTGTAACCGCATTTTTCAAACTTAGAGTTTGAACGTTGTTATTACTGTAGAAGCAGCCTGACCCAGCGCCTTGGACAACCAGAGAGAGGACTATGTATGTCCCCAGCAGCAGATTCCAAAGGCTGGTTCATGATGACCATTTACCCCGAACATCCCAGCACTGGCCTCAAAAACAGACCTTTAAGACTAAAATCCAAAAGGTTTCTTTAGTTTTAACGTATTACACAATCAGTTTTCTTACAATAAGTCAGACTGTTTAGCTTTTCTCTTTCTCTTAAAGCTTCCCTAATGTGGGTGAGGTTGTTTAGCTTTTTGAGAGTGAGAAGTCAGTATTTCTAAAATCCCAAAGTTTCAAGAGGGGGGAAAAAATAGTGAGAGAGACCATTTCTATCATTTTCAACAGCAGGATATTTGCACAAGGGTCTATTCCTTAATGCCCGTTATTTAGGCTCCAGTGGGAAATTCTCTACTCCTTCATTCCACACAGATTCAGGAAGAGCCTGTTTCAGTGTCAGAAACACAGAGATTGCAGGTGAAAGACATAGATCCTGTTCTCCAGGAGATTAGTGTGGACAGATGCGCTGGCTGCTAGGATGCGGGTGTGCACAGAACAGCATAGCCTAGAGCTGTCAAGGACAGACAGTTCTTCCAAAGGGGCTGCAGAAAGCTTCCAAGAAGAGATGTCCCTCGGAGTGAGGAGGAGATAGCCAAGGGGACGAAGGAATCAAGGTTGATTCAAGAAAAGGGAACAGAAAATGCGGAGGGAAAAGCAAATGCAAAGGTGCGGAGACAGCGAAGAGCATGGCAACGAAGGAAGCATGAGTGGACCCCAGCAGGTGTGGGGGAGACGGGGGAAGATGAAGTCGGCAGCAGGAAACAGTGCAGCTTTCGCTGAAATAACTCAGACAGGCCGAGCCAAAGCCTCTGCTGTGTAAAGATTTCAGAGAGCAGGGTTACTTTCAGGCACTTTCAAATGAGACCTGTTAGGAGTGAACTTTAGTTTGGGGGAAGGTACCATATCAAGAAATCCACGGACATGACTTCAAAGGAGCGATTATCTTTCTTGCTTGGCCTGGGTTCGCTCCTCTTTGGCCTGCTTTCCCCCTGAGTGGAGCTGCTCGGTCCTTCTCTGGAAGAGGAGCGTCTCTGTGCAGGCAGCCCTTCAGCAGCCCTCATTTGATCTGGTTGATTCAGGAAACAGATGCATCCTCTTGGTCTCAACACACATCGCTGGGATTTCTTTTCTTTGGTTTCACCAAAGCCAAATCTGTGTCTCCATCAGCCCAGAGGAAAAAAGTAATTACCGAAGTATTAGTGAGATTATTATTTCCTGATACGGACTACTGAATTCCTTACTTGTATCTGGCTCTCTCCCTGGGCCAGGGATAGAACATTTAAAAACAAATTCTTTTTTTGTTGTTGTTGAACAAAGCCTTATATTATTATTTTTAACCTTGTTTGCATTGGAGAGCTCTTTAATAGTTTAATGGCAAAGGTAAACTCTCTTCTCAGAAAAATTCTCATTTTTCTCAGATCGACAAAATGGAACACGGTGCCAGTAGGTTGACAGGCCTCTTGAAGCTCCTGAGGACCCTTGAGGAATCTGAAGACCCTGGGAAAGATCTGTCACACAGTCAGAGAGAAAACGGAAGAACTGCTTTGGAAATTGGGCTGTGACAGTTGTCTGCATTTCGGAAGTCAGAATAAACCTGAATTGCACTGGTCCTATAGATGCTTCAACCTCTTCCACAGCATTGATGCAGAGGGTGGACCTCAGCTTCCCAAAGGTCCCCAAACAGGAGAGAAAGTCCTTGAGAAGAGAAGGCAGAGTGAGAAATCACTCAAGACTTTTCCTGACGAAACCAGTTTGGCTCAGTGGATAGAGCTTTGGCTTCGGACTGAAAGGTCCCAGGTTTGATTCCGGTCAAGGGCATATACCTTGGTTGTGGACATATTCCCAGCAGGGGGTGTGCAAGAGGCAGCTGATCTATGTCTCTCTCATCGATGTTTCTAAGTATCTATCCCTCTCCCTTTCTCTCTGTAAAAAATCAATAAAATATATTAAAAAAAATAAAAAAAAGATTTTTCCTTTTCTAAAGTTAAGACTCAACAGCCTCAAAGTTAGAAGATCTGTTTTTGTTTTTAAATATATTTTTATTGATTTCAGAGAGGAAGGGAAAGGGAGAGAGAGAGAAACATCAATTATGAGAGAGAAACATTGATTGGCTGCCTTCTGCATGCTCCCCTATTGGGGACTTGACCTTCTGGTGTATAGGTTAACACTCAAACCACTGAACCATGCCAGCCGGGCAACACAGAGAATTTTTAAGGTAGTGAATCTATTCTGTATAATACTACACTAGTGGACACATGTCATTATACATCTGTCCAAACGCATAGAATGTGGACCACTAACTATGAGCCCTAAACTATAGACTGTGAGTGATAACGATCTATCAGTGTAGTTTCACTGTAACAAATACACCACTCAGGGATGTTGACAGTGGAGAGGTTGTGCACCTGTGAGAATGAGCTATATATGGGAACTTTCTGTACTTTCCGCTCAATTTTGCTGTGAATCTAAAACTGCTCTAACAAGGAAAAGTTATTAATTTTAAAAAAGGCAAAAATATTGTGGTGTGCCTCCACTCCCACAAGTAATTTGAACTAGAACAACCGATCTATAATAATAAAAGCATAATATGCAAATCGACCAAACGGCCAAACAGCAGAACAAACTTCCGGATGACCTTCCCAATGACCTTCTGGATGAAGCTGGGTCTGTGAGGACCAAGGCAGCTAGGGTTGTGAAGGCCTAGCCTTGCAAGAATTTTGTGCAACAGGCCTTTAGTCTCTCTCTCTCTCTCCCTATCTCTCTCTCTCTCTCTCTCTCTCTCTTGTCTCTCATACATATGCACGCCTAATATGCAAAATGTGCTGACCACCAGGGGGTGGCGCGCAATGAAGGGAGGCCCTGGCCGGCAGCTGGCAGCCACTAGAGACCCTACCTGTGCACGAATTTCGTGCACTGAGCCTCTAGTATATAATAAGTAAACAAGGGAAAATATTATTTTTTTCTGTGATGACATCAGAGCTCTTTAAAAAATATATCAAACTTTTCTTTCTTTTGTGTGCATGCACATTTGCTTGTATGTGTGCTTGTGTGTGTTTGTGTGTGTGCAGCTGCTGGTGTGGGTACCTGGCTTGTTGATGTTCTAGGAACATGCTCCATCTCCCAACTCAGTACCCAGCCCCGAATTCCCCAAACACATGGGTCATAATCAAGGCGGTCAGGAAGAAAGGGTCCTTTAGTGGTGGGAACACATCACAGTCAGGTTCAGAGGCACGAGAATGGTTTCCTCTGAGGGTGCACCATCAGGACTCCTGACCGTGGGCCCTTCTCCTCGCCAGGCTGCCCTTCCCTCTCCCTGCATCCTCGCAGTGGCCACCTCAGCGGATGGAGAGTGCTCACACGGCCCCATGTAACTACCCTTGAGATGTGGGTGACCTCAAGTCTCAGGAACCTTTTGTCTTTTCAAAGCATGTTATAGTAATAATAATAAGGATAAAATATAAATATAAAAGAAGAATTGAGTGTGACATATTAAAGAGTGATATGAAGCCTTAAAGTGATGTGCATGTAAGAAATAGATAGAGAAGTTTGTACCCCACATGTAAGACAAATACCAGGACACACTGAAGACACACAGAAGATGCCCACTTGAGCACATAAAGAGAGAGCAAGCCCCGAAGGAAATTAGAGCCGCTCGTTCTGCCCCTCCACAGACGGTCGCTCTCCGCTCCCCTTCCTGCACCTGCCCAAGCTCTGCTGTGGACCCTGGGTCCGAACCATGAGCCACAAGCCGAGGCCTCTACAAGACGCCGAGCTGCAGCTGCAATATCCAACGTCCAGTGTGTGTGTCTGTCAGCGTGGATCTCCGGGTGGCCTGCTGAGGTCTGGAAACCACCAACACTCTGGTAAATAAACTGTGTGTGATTCGTGCATGGCATGTCTGTCTCCTGTGTCATTTATGCTCGGCCAATATTTAATGAGTGTCTTGAGTCATCTGTATAAGTCCAACCTATTGGCAGAGGATACTCTTGGCCACCTGTGCTAGAGGAGAAATTGGGACAAAGCAGAACTGAAATTTCACCTGGGCAGTCAGCTCTAGCGACCACAAAACTTTCATTTCCCTTTTATTGCAGAGAGAAAGTTCCGAACGCTGTTATTTCCCCAAAAGAAACTGGGTTCTGGGTAGTGAGTAGGTGCTGGGTGGGGTTTGGTTCACAGCTGTGGTTCCTAAGTAGCAAATCACTGGAATCACCTGGGGGGACTCATTAAGATGCCGATTCTTAGGCTCCATCACTAGAGGGGACTGTGTGGAGGGCCGGAGCTTGTAATTCCTTTTTCTTTTTTTCTGTTTGATATTTTTTATTTTATTTTTTTAAATTATTCTTTTTTCCCTCCCAGTTTTATTGAGACATATTGACACACAGCCCTGGATAAGTTTAGAGTGTACAGGATAACGATTTGACTTACATATATTGTGAAATGATTCCCACAATAAGTTTAGTTAACATCTATTATCTCATACACATGTATTTTCCCCTTGTGATGAGAACCCTTCTGATTTACGCTTAACAACTTTCATATACATCATATGGCAGTGTTAATTATAGTCATCGCGATGTACCTAATGTCCCTAGTATTTATTTTCTTCTAACTGGAAGTTTGTGCCTTTTGATCACCTTCGTCCAATTCGTCCTCTCCCCACCTCTGGTAGCCACACACCTGAGCTCTTTTTCTAAGAGTTTGGTGATGTTTTTTCTCCCCATGATCCTACAGTATTTGTCCTCTGACTTGTTTCACTTAGCATAATGCCCTCAAGGCCCATCTGTATTGTTGCAAGTGGCAGGATTTCCTCTTTTTCAGGACTGAACAATTAGGCGATTGTCCTCTAGGCTTGGGAACTGCATTCTCAGAGAGAAATAAAGCTATGGCCCTGTTCTGTCCAAGCACAGTCAGTCTTCCCTGCACTGGCCACTATCTCTGATCCCATCTCCGTCTCTCTGCTTGCCCCCGTCCCCATAGTATTTAAACATAACTTTATGTCACTTATATGACATCATATGTGTTTCTTTTTTCTTTTTTAAAATATATTTTGATTTTATTTTTATTTTTATTTTTTACAGAGAGGAAGGGAGGATAGAGAGTTAGAAACATCGATGAGAGAGAGACATCGATCAGCCGCCTCCTGCACGCCCCCCACTGGGGATGTGCCCGAAACCAAGGTACATGCCCTTGACCGGAATCGAACCTAGGACCGTTCAGTCCACAGGCCGACGCTCTATCCACTGAGCCAAACCGGTTTCGGTCACATGTGTTTCTTTATTTCTTTCCTTGACCAGGGGAGCTCCTCATAGAGATCATGTCTTATTCATCTTGGGGTTTCCTGAACCCATGGTTGCCACATACAGGTTGCTCCCTGTATGAAGGAGCTCAGCATGAGGGATAAGTAGGGCTGAGTGGGACTGAAATTTCACCTGATTCACCAAGTGATGAGCCTTGAACTTGACCTATGAGTGTCTAGAGCAGCGGTTCTCAACCTGTGGGTCGAGACCCCTTTGGGGGTTGAACGACCCTTTCACAGGGGTCGCCTAAGACCATCAGAAAACACATATTTCCCATGGTTTTAGGAACCGAGACGCTGCTCCTCTTATGTCTCGAGGCGGGTCCACACATGCAGGTGTGCCCACAAACGAGTACCCCACGTGATGACACCATCACGCCAACCCCATTACATACAGCCCGTACAAATACAGGTGTATGTGACAGGGTTGGCGCCATAATGTACTTATACGGACCAGTCATACTTGTGTAGAGAGCAGCTACTGTGTAGAAAGCAGCTACTCTGTTAAAAGCAGCTACTGTGTTGAAAGCAGCAGTATTGGAGGTAAAATGACACTTCATGGATTATAATTACTGGGTAAATGTAAAATCATGTACTGTAAAATCATCAACTACTGCAAAAAAAGTCTGTATCATGGGAACTTAATCTAAATGCTGATCTGTCTTTTTATATTTAGCTGTGGTTGATGTGAATACTGCCCCCTGTGATAGTAACAGGTATGTGTAAAAAAAACAGAATGATAAGTCATAGGAAACTTTAATGAACTCTATTGACTGAACTATGCCATGTATCATCTTTTGTATTATTAAAGCTATTGTTATATATTATTTTCATTAGCAAACCATCCCATGGAAATGGATCATGTAGAGAAGAACGTTAAGAAAAGAAAATGTAGTGAGGATTTTTTACAGTATGGTTTTACCTCAGTAATTACAGCAGGAATTGAGAAACCGCAATGTGTTATTTGTTGTGAAGTTCTATCAGCTGAATCTATGAAGCTGAACAAACTAAAATGCCATTTTGATAGCAAGTATCTGAGCTTTGCTGCAAGGATACCAACTATTTTAGAAGTAAAGTTGGTGGACTCAAGAAAGCCAGACTTGACACTGGTGGCACGTGCCACAAACAAACGTAGCAGCCATTGAAGCTTCATATTTGGTGGCACTCAGAATCGCCAGACTATGAAACCTCACACCCTTGCTGAGGATTTACTGTTGCCAGCCGTCAAAGACATTGTTCGAGTTATGATTGGAGACGAATTTGTTAAGAAATTGAGTGTAATTTCCTTATCTAACGACACTGTCCACAGAAGAATAGATGACATGTCTGCTGATATTCTTGGTCAGGTAATCCAGGAAATTAAATCTGCTACACTTCCAATATTTAATATCTAGCTTGATGAATCTACAGACGTTGCAAACTGTTCAGTTACTGGTTTATGTGAGGTATATTAATGATGGCGACTTTAAAGATGAGTTTCTTTTGTGCAAACCTCTTGAAATGATAACTACTGCATGTGATATATTTCACACAGTTGGTTCATTTCTGAAAGAGCATAAGATCTCTTGGAAAAAGGTTTGTGGTGTTTGCACAGATGGTGCTCCAGCTATGCTAGGATGTCGATCTGGATTTCAACATTTGGTACTGAATAAGTCACCAAAAGTTATCACAACTCACTGTATGATTCATGGGCAAATATTAGCAATGAAGATGCTGCCACAAGTGTTACCAAGGAGTAATGAAAAGTGTCTGTCAATTTTGTAAAGGTGAACATTTTACTTTAATATTTTTTAAAAATTTAATAAATCTTTATTGTTCATATTATTACAATTGTTTCTCTTTTCCCCCCTTATAGCTCCCCTCCACCCAGCTCCCACCTCTCCTTCTGCCCTTACCTCATCCATAGGTGTACGATTTTTGTCCATTCTCTTCCCCGCACCCCCTTACCCCTTTTCCCCTGAGAATTGTCAGTCCACTCCCTTTATATGCCCCTGATTCTATTATATTCATCAGTTTATTCTGTTCATCAGATTTTTAATTCACTTGTTGATAGACATGTATTTGTTGTTCATAATTATCTTTACCTTTTTTTTCTTCTTCCTCTTCTTAAAGAGTACCTTTCAGCATTTCATATAATACTGGTTTGGTGTTGATGAACTTCTTTCGCTTTTTCTTATCTGTGAAGCCCTTTATCTGACCTTCAATTCTGAATGATAGCTTTGCTGGGTAGAGTAATCTTGGTTGTAGGTTCTTGCTATTCATCACTTTGAATATTTCTTGCAACT
>PVJN01037214.1:0-21003 GCA_004026805.1 Lasiurus borealis | reverse complement strand
GGAATATAAATTAAAGCATCACTTCACAATAAACCATACGTGTTTGGTGATCAATATAGAACTCTAATTTTCTCAAGTTAATGCCTTTTAATGACAGGTTCCCAATGCTAGCTGTAGACAGTTACATGCAAGATTATAAATCACGGTGATGCCTTACCTCTGAATTATTAATCTTTGCTCCCCCTGCATTACATAATTGATAATGACTATATTGACAGTTCCAAGAGAGCTCCAGAGATGGATCTGTTCAGTGGCAGAAAAAGCATTCCTGCTGTGGAGTGCAGCAAACAGTGCCGAAATGACATGCTGTGTATTCTAATGAGTGAATTCTATAACCTCTAGTTGTATCCTTGAATTCTCCAGGCTTTTCCTTCTCCCTAAAAAGCTTAGTTGTGGTCAGAAAGTAACCATATAACTATGTTATCTTCTTCCCTTGGATATTTGTTCCCTGTGCACCTTCAAGTCATTTTTGGTGACTTTTACTGACAGAAAAATTCACAATGTCTCCCATTAGAGTCCACAGATCCAATAAAGCTACATGAAAGAGAGCTGCAGTGTATTCTTCCCAGCAGATCCTCATTCTTTATGAATTCACCCTGTTTGGTAGCAAATGAAAGGGAGAAGAAAGGGTAAACAAGACAATAGAGCAGTGGAGATGCTTACCACATAGACTAAATTGTAAAAGTGCACGTCTCCCTTGGCATGGGAATTTTATGCATTTACAAAGGAGCGCTCTCCCCTATGAGCCTAGTTGACATCCACCGACAACAAAGATAAATGCAAATTATTTTACAGTTTTACTTAGGCCTAAAGTCTGGTCTGGAGGGAGCCATCTACTCGCATGTGACTACTCTGTGAAGTATATCCACAATACATTTTCTCTGTACAGGTCGAGCATTGCCCGAGAGGCAACTGGCTTTTCATATTTTCACCATAGATACAAGCGAGTTAACATCTCAATTGACCGTTTGGGGTTATAGCTGTTCATTTTGTACATAGAGCAAGGGTGAAAGCCTCACTAACCACTCCACACACAGGAGGACAGCTGACTAGGAAAAAGCATGTCATTTAGAACAGGACACTTACACAAAATCAGAGGGGAAACTTTCTCATAATTGACCACACAATCCCTTCCTTCCTTTCTTTGCTATGACTCAGAGGAACAGGTGATGGATAATTTCTTTGTAATGATTTTCATCATTATCTCAGGAGCCCATTTGACACTCGGATGTTGTAAAATCACTCTCTGTTGTCTTCCTCATTTCTCTGTTGCTCACATGCCCTTTCATTAGGTCCACATCTTGATGGTGTAGAGCCAAGGCCGTGGGGTAAAAACTAAGAGCTCTTACACTTTGCCCTTGTGTGGTGTTAAGAAGGTCACCTTACGTTACTAAGTCTTGTTCTTATATGTGAATAGTAGTGACAATAATATATGCCCAAATGTATCAGTCATGGGTTAAGGTTCTTTGGTAGATGTAAAAAGTAGTGTAAATCTATAGTGTCATTGATATTGTTGAAGGCCACATGGTCCTAGATAAATATCTAGAGGTTGGTGAGCAGGGAGTAACCTTGGGTTTTCTTATCAGCGTTCATTAAACCTGGAACAGTCAATCTTGCATCCTTTTGTCTCTCCATTTTCTAATTCGTTTTAAATGTTTTATTTTTGTTGTACAGTTGGCACTTAGTGCTTCCTTGTTCTCTAATTGTCAATATAGATAACACAAAATGGCATTCTGTCATCATCTGTAATCTTACCCTTAAATTGTGTCATGAGTGTTTCATATTTTTTCTCAGCTATGTGGCACCTGCCCACACTGTCTAGAATAGTGCCATGTAACAGATTATGTTCTTTACAAATACCAATAGGGCTAACAGTCCCGTGTGTGATCTTTACTCCATGCACGGGTAGAAAGAAGGTTTATTATATTCCTTTTTAGTTAAACCTCAGAGATAAAATAGATGTGCTGATGTAGTAAGAATTAACTGCGTAGTTTGGCTGAATCCCATTGGTATAATTAGTATCTGCTAAAGGATGCACAGTTTGTAATTTCTGACAGAGAAAATAAGTCATGTTTTAGTCTCATTTCTTGGTCTGGTGTCTATGGCAAAATGTGTATTGCATTTTGAGACATAATTTTCTATTTCAACTAATCTACATTTGTGCCACTAAGGTTTTTTCTCCCTATTTAAATGGATGTGAAAGAATTAATGCTCTGCATTATAATGAATATATCAGTTTTCCAGTGCTCATGAATACCATATATTGGAATAGATTTAAGCCATGGTGAGATCACTGCTAAATCATTTCCAGTTGTATAATCAATTTATGGAAAGAAGATTGACCTGAGGTTACTCAGGGGAAAATACTCTTTCATTTTGTAGATGAATTGGAACACTTAGCCTAATAACATAATGGCAGAAAGTAATTTGACACCAACTCTTAGAGAATGACTTTGGTTCCATATCTCCTAAATGCCCCTATTTTATATATGTAAGGGATACTTGACTCTGCTCTGATATACTGGTTTTCTTTATAAATATATTTTGCTTACTGATATGGGTACCTCAATTTGATGAACACTATGGTCTTTCTTTGTTTCACTATTTCTCTGAAAAAAGAAGTTTTAAGAAAATGTTTTCCTTCCACGTAAAATCAAATTTAGATGCTAGATCCTAAAGACAAGTTGGAGGCTGCAGTTCAACTTTGTGAAGATAAATCCTCCTTGCTTATTAGTTTTTGTTGATTGTTTTGTTCCATTGTTGAGTTCTTTCCTGGTCTTTAGAAAAACCCTCTGTACTCAGTACCAGGCCATCCTCATGCTGCTGGTCTAACTTTGACTAGTACCCTAGTTGACACTAGTTTGAAATATTAGCTATTTTCTTCATTGCCAAGATATCTCTCTCCCTCCTTCCCTCCCTTTTTTCCTTCCCTTTCTTTCTTTCTTTCTTTCTTTCTTTCTTCTCTTTTAAAAAAATATATTTTATTGATTTTTTTTTACAGAGAGGAAGGGAGAGGGATAGAGAGTTAGAAACATCAATGAGAGTGAAACATCTATCAGCTGCTTCCTGCACACCCCCTACTGGGATGTGCCTGCAACCAAGGTACATGCCCTTGACCAGAGTTGAACCTGGGACCCTTGAGTCGGCAGGCTGTCGCTCTATCCACTGAGCCAAACCGGTTAGGGCTCTTTCTTTCTTAAATACATTATTAATGATTTCAGAGAAGTAGAGAGAGGGAAAGAGAAATAGAAACATTAACAATGAGAGAGAATCATTGATCGCCTGCCTCCTGCACATCCCCTACTGGGGATCGAGCTCACAACTGGGTATATGCTCTGACAGTGAATCAAACATGACCTTTCATAGGTGACTGTTATTCATCCAGCTACCTTTTCCTCACATTTTCCTAGATCAGTGGTAGGCAAACCATGGCTCATGAGCCACTTGCGGTTCTTTGGCCCATTGAGTGTGGCTCTTCCACAAAATACCATGTGTGGGCATGCATGTACAGTGCAATAGAAATTTTATGGCCCTTGCGCAGAAGTCAGTTTTCAGCCTGGGTAAGTCTATTTTGAAGAAGTGGCGTTAGAACACTCAAGGGGCCAAAAGCCACACGTGGCTCTCAAGCCGGGTTTGCCCACCACTGTCCTAGATCATCTCCACCCCCACTGTCCTCTTCCTGATGAGCAGCCTACCCACTACCACTTTTCAATTCACCAGGAGAGTAGTCTGAATAGCACTAGCTAGTCTCAGTATACCTGCATACAATTATTATTTAGGGCTATGGTTAAAGAGCAACCATAAAGGGATCTGCCTATGTTATATCATGTTGAAAAATAATCAAAAATATTTTAAATTCTATTTTAAAATTATTAGCCAAAAGCCCTTCTGGTTTTTCTAGGGAAGTGATCTGAAAAGGAAAATTAAAACAGAAAAGGCTGCAGAATTGATTTCTTTTGGTAGAGGTTGAATGGTCTGTTGTCTTTGTCCGTTCAACCTGTTACAACAAAATAGCATAGACTAGAGGGCTGATAATAATGGACATTTATTTCTCACAGCTTTGGAGGCTAGGAAGTCCAAGAATAAGGTGCCAGCACATATGGTATTTAGTTGAGAGCCTGCTGCCTGCATCCTGCTTCATAGATGGGAGTCTTTTTTGCTATGTTCTCACATGTTGGAGTCCAACATCTCTTTTTATAAGGGCACTAATCCCACGGAGGGCTTAACCTTCATGTCTAATCACCATCCAAAGGCCCCGCCTCCAAATACCATTACATTGGGGGTTAGGTTTTAACATAAAATTTTGGAAAGACACAAAGAGTCTACAACACCAGATTACATTTATAAGTGTAATCAATAATTTTTAGCACATGGTTATCAGTATCTCCTACCATTCTCCTGATTAATTTATTCCTGTAGCCAATATTGAATATATTCAATTCATAATAATTGATTATTCTTTAAAAGTGGATGCTAGGTATTAGAAGGAATAAAGAATTATATACTTTATTTCCAGAAGCTTTTGTTGAGTTACAGTTTATTCTAGTCAGGGGGTTGTTAGTTACTATATAATGAACACAGTGAGAGCCTAATGAGTTAGAATGCAACCTGTACTCAAGGACCTTGTGATCTAAGAGTCAAACTAAAGTATTTAGACAAATGACAACCAGCCCCTTTTTATGACATTTATTAATTTATTTAAAAATGTAACGTTTAGGTCAAAATATATATTTAATAATCAAATCGTACTACAAGACTAATTATAAAATAAGAACATTCCTATGACCCACCTTACTCATGATATTCTTCTATTAACTAATTCTCTCCTACATCTTCTCACCTCTTTTCCCATTATAATTACATGGCAATGTTGATTCAATTGGTATTCAGGTTTTATCTTATTGTAACTTGATATGTTATGCCTTCATTCTATTTCCTTTCTCTGTTTCCCAATGGAAACATAACCCCTCTCTCATAGGCTGAGTTATGTCCTTCTAAAATTCCTATGTTGAAATCCCAACCCCCAGCACCAACCCCCAGCACCTTAGAATGAAACAAAATTTGGAGAAAAAGGTCTTTGAAGAGGTGATGGAGGCTGTTAGCCTGGATCCTTAATCTAATATGACTGGTGTCCTCATAAGAAGAAAGAGAGACATCAGGGGCACATGTGCACAGAGGGACAGCCATGTGGAGAGGCAGCAAGAGAGCAGCCATCTACAAGCCAAGGTCAGAGGCTTTAGGAGAAATCAATCCTGATGACACCTTACTCTAGCTTTCAAAACCAGAAGAAAATACATTCTGTTGTCCAGCCATCTAGTCAGTTATACTTTGTTATGGCAGCCCAAGCAAACTAATGTACACTCTGAACACCAAAACACTTCAGATATTGTGATAGTTCCATAGTTTGCCAAGAAACCTTTCTCAAAAAACTCTCTCATCCTGCTCCCTGTTGGACTCGTGCTGCAGCCTGATTCACAGTCTTTGTTCTGGGATTTCACTTCACCCCTCTTCTTTGTTGGATCTCCTATTTATTCAATCCAGTGTCTTCTTTTGCTTCATCTCTTGTTTTGACAGCACACACATGCCAGTAGCTTCTTAAAAAAAAGTAGGAATAGAGTTTTTGTTTTTTTCACACTTGTATATATGAGAAATGTTTTATTCTGCTTTCATGCCTAATTGACAATTTGGCAGCATTTACAATTGTAGTTTTAAAACCATTTACTCTCAGAATTTTGAGGGAATCGCTCTATCATCTTCCAGTTTTGAATGTTGTTGCTAAGAAGTTTAATGCCTTTATGTTTCTTGATGCTTTTTATGTTATCTGATTTATTTCTTTTCGGGGAATTTTTTTGGATCTTTTCTTTTCCCTTGTTTACTAAATTTGCATGTTGATGTGCTTTGGGTAATTTATCATTTGTTATACTGGGACCTTATCATGCCCTTTTATCTGGAAAATTATCTTATGATCTTTTAGAAAACTCTCTTGAATTATTGTACCCCAGATTTAGTTCCTTGTAAACTATGAGATAGATATTAACATGCAGGAGGCATGGATCTCTTAGATTAATCCTCTAATTTTTGTATATTTGGGTAGGTCTTAAGGACCAGTGGACTTCACTGTAGGAATATTGGGAGGACCCAGATGGTTCCTTAAAGGACCAGAAGTCAATATTTATAAGTATTTTATGAGTTCTGTAAGGCTTCCCCGGAAGACTACTCCAAACTCATGTGTAAGAATATTGGCCAAACAAATGACATTCTTGCAGTGGAGTGGAATTAAGCAGGATAAGGCATGTCATCAAACAGTAATGTTCCAGAATGGTGCCTCTGTGCCAGGAGTGCTAAAATCTGGGCAGTCTCTGATTCAGTTTATACACAAAATAAACCACCAGTTTCTGGGAAAGGCCGAGTATTTAAACACTTTTCATGAGACTTTTAGGTAGACGTTTAGTTTTCAGTCCTACACCTCACTCTATCCTTCCTTGATATCTAGAATTGATACCATTGTAATTAGATAGTTATTAATAATAGGAAAGGAACAAAAGAGAAAGACAGACATTATCGTCATATCAACAGGAAGCTGAAACTTTGCACTCCCCAGGGAATCATCTGCCCATTCCTTGCAGATCACTGGGGGAAGGGGTTCAACAGAGGGGAGCTAGACACAGGCTCAATAAAATTAGGGGAGGTACTTGCCTGTCAGTCAATCCTGGGGACACTCTTTTTCTCCTGCTTCCTTGCATTCACCCATGTTTTCTCCATAGCTATGTGTCCTATGGACCCTCATATACTGGTAGTACAATGGACTGATGGATGGCAGTGAAGAAAACCAATTGTGCTAGCCCAATACTGGATTGGACTTCAATATGGAAAGGAAACTTGGAATATTGGCTCTGATTTTAGCTCTACTGAAGCCCCTCCTACACTTCTTCTATGACTGGACAAGAGGAAATGGGACTTTGGAACCTCAGGGATTTGAGTCCACAGAAATATAGCATTCTGCAATATTTGACTTTCCTATGCAAGTCTCAGAAAATTCTTTTTTGGGGAATGTCATAAGAATTCCACTCCCACAACTGATAGGTAGGGATGAGGACCTTTCTCCATTGGTAACAGAATCTCAACATATAAACTTTTTGAAGTTCCTCCTGCATGATATAGCTGGCTTTTCATTGGTTTCACGCATCTTCCAATCATTTGTTGACATCTCTTTATCGCTAGATAACTCCCTTTCTTTCATTCTTTTTGTGTCCTGGATTTATCTTTACTCTCATTTGAATAGGATTTCTGGAAGAAGCAGAGCAAAATCTCTCATGTTTAATCTTCTATGTTTAACCAGAAGTTCTCACTTTCTATTTGAAATGTAACATTTTCAAGAGGTCAGAGAAAGAAGAGATTATTTTTGGCTGAGTGTCATGAGAAGGTCAAGAGGATCTATGCAATAATATTCTTCTTTCCAGAGTATATAAAATACTGGGCATAGGGCTTTTACCAGTATAATCAATATAGTCTGTTTAATCTATAATAGTACTGAAAGTGTTATTGAATTTCCCCTGGAAAGATTGATTATTGATTTTTTGGGTACTGTCTGGAAAAGACTATTTCTTGCTGTTGGTTCTTTCTCAGTGAATTGAAAAAAAATTAAAAAGAGAAAAAGAAATATACAGTGACTAGGGTTAGACTAGGGTTTCATTTCATCTCCATTTTTTTCTATCCCAAGCAGAATTAAAGTACCGAGGAGAAAAAGTGCTTAATAAATAGTGCTTGTTTTTCTTTTTTCTTTTTTTCCATTGATGCTATCATTAATCTAATAAAGCTGCTCAAGGTTCTGTGGCTGCTCCATTTAGGAATGTCAAAATAAGCTTTTTAAAGATATATGATTTACTTGACCTTCAAATTCTTGTCCTTTTCTTTCTTATTTATTATTAAATTTACCTTTTAAGATAAGTAAATAAAAATTATATTTAAAAAGCTTTACTGTGTTTATTTACATATTCTACTTATTGGAGATGGTATCTGGCATGACATATCAGAAAATGTAATTGTCTTATGCCTTTTATTATGTGTTACTGTATAAATTTAGAAGTTTTATTCTGGTGTCTTTATTTTATTTAGGGGAGGTGACACTTTAACTGTCTGATTGTTTTCTAAGTGCTTTGGGTTATCTTATTGAAAAAAGGAACCTGGCCTCATAATTTATTTGCAGCATTTATAGAAAGCATTAATATCATGACTTTTATTTTTATTAACAAACTTTTCTTGAAAACTCAAGAAAATGAAGGATGAAGGAACAAAAGATGCACATTGGCCTCCATTCCCAGTATTCTACTCACTCTGCCCCTTCAACGATCAATGATGATCTCCTAATTGACAAATCTAATAGCAGTTTCTTAGTTTTTATTCCCAATAGACCCTCTATTGTTAAATGACTGAGAGAACTTTTGACTTTTTTTTCTTTATTCATATTGTTGACACTATTACAGATGTTTCCATCCCCCAATTTTGCCCCCCCCTCCCCTCGCTCCCCTCTGGCAATCACCATATTGTTTTCTGTGTCTGTGGATTATGCACACATGTTCTTTGGCTAATCCCTTCACCTTCTTGAAAATTTGAATTCTCTTTGTATCTCTTTATTCAACCATTCCTTTCTCTCTATGTGTGTGAGTGTGTGTATGTGTGTGTGTGTGTATGTGTGTGTGTGTGTGTGGTGTTGGTATGAGGTCATGTGATATTTATTTTTCTCTGACTGGTTTATTTCAGTTAGCATTATAATCTGGGTCCATCCATGCTGTCTCAAAGGCTAAGATAATTCTGTTTGTCTATCACAGTGTAGGTCAGAGAACATATGCATATTTTAGATGTTTCTACATCTAAAATGGATCTACTTATGTTTTTCTCTTCAAACCAAGTCCCCGTTGATGTTTTGTTTTTATTGTGTACTTTTCATCCAGGTTTGATTTGTCTTTCTTCAGTGCCTTTCCCATTAACATAGTGCAGCATCCATCTTATATAAAAACTGCTATTTGGAATTTTAACCTTGCTATTTGGCTTCTGTAAATGTTTGCTTGCTTAAATAATAAGTAAAATGAGACTATTCTCACTTCAGAGAGGCCATTAAACTTTCCCTGGACAAAATTATCAGTGCTGGCACCAGGCCAGATCTTTGGTTGAGGTCTCAAGGCCTCAGGACATAGGGGCCCTTTAAGAACTTGCAAAGGAGTGGGAAACATTCCATATTTGGGAGACAAAGAAAGTAAAAACATATAAATAGGGAAAATTTCTGCATGTTGGGGTCCAGAATTTGAGAAACATTTTCCTCTGGACCCACAAGTAATAAATGTAACTCCAAACTCTCCGAGCAGTGTTTGATTATTCCGGTTCTCTGTAACAATAGTTCTGTTGATTTCTCCTTCATATTTTCTCACCTCCAAATTTTACTTTAATATCAGTACTATTGTCTATGATTCCTCCCCTAAACATTTTTTCAGGATTTAGTTTTCCAGATCTTGTGTATGAATGAACTAACCAACTACCCATCAATCACTTGATCAATAAATATTTACCAAGTGCACCATGCCCCAAGCTCCCAGAGGGCAGTCATTGAGATGGGGGGCAGCTTAACCATAGTCAAATGATTTATTCTTCCATCTCACAAACCATTTTTTTTTAAACAAGGAATCTGTGTGAAATGTTAAGAAGTTTCTGAGAAAAAAAATGCCCTCTGCCATCTGTTTCAGTTTATCTCCTCACCTTGCCTCTTACTCTTCGGTATCTACTATCCGTTACTGACAGGTAGGTGTATTAAAACCCATCCAGCATACTTCCTGCCTTGAGTGTCCCATCTCTGAGCTTTTTGTGTTTGTTATAACTCCTGTGCCTGGGGCAACCATTCTTCTCTCTGCTAATCTAAGCAGTATGTTGAATGCCTCCACGAAGCCTCATTGATCATATTATTACTCAATGCTTTCCCTTCCTCTGGAGTTACCTACCTTAAATGTGGATCACATGTCTATCTGGTTTCTCTAAGTCATTTGGGTGTCAGTACAAATAATTTCTCCTCAGAGGGGCCTCCCCTGACTCACCTAAGGCCAGTCCTCTCCCAACCTAGTTGCTATCTCATTATCCTACTTTTATCATAGTACTCACCCCTCTGACCCTTTCTTGTTGATATTATTTACCAAGAATGTAGGCATCATTCTCATCACTAATTAAATGCTCAGAAAAACACTATGATGTATATTGTACTAATAACACCATTTATAGTTATAATAACCAAGGTACAAGACCATGGCCACTCAGATACTAAATAATACAGTATTGACTGTGGCTCCTGAGCACATAAGCTGGATTTATGCCAAAGCCCCCAAACAAGTGGTAAAATGATGATACATGCTTTCTCTTCAACTCTAGAGTAAGTTGTTTGGAGACAGGCAATTGAGGATCATAATTCTTCTTGCCTCCTATAGTGGCTGGAATTCGCTTGGCTGTAATGGACAAGATTTAGCAGTAAGTGTGATGTCACATATGAAACGTGCAACAACCTTCAGAGCTGTCCAAATGGGATATAAATGCATTAAGAGAAGAAAAAAAAAAATTCCTCCCTTCAAATCAGAGGAAGACTAGCCAGGAAAGAAATGGTACCAGACACCTTCTTTTCTTCAATGGGGCTTTTTCTCTGTCTCCATACACACAGGAATCACTAGGAATCAGAACAAAAAAAGCATTAATGTTTTACATCTTTTCATAAAAATAGAACTATTTATACATCACCACCCTTGAAATACTTAGGTCCTGGGAAGTAGAGAGTAAATGATGGTTTATGCTCGTGTTTAGACAGCTTTTCCAGGGATATCATCAGATCAGCTTTCTTAAACTATTTAGATGTTTCCGTTTATACCCCTCACCAGGAAGAACTGTAATTCTGATGAACGACTTTCTTTACCAGACCAGACACCTTGTTTCCTGCCTTGAAAAATTTCGATTAGCATACAAACTGTCCCTGGGGGCCAAAAAAACCCAAAAAACAGTAATGCACGAAATCAAGGCTATTTTGAACTGTGATTGTAACATGCTACAAAAATGTCCTGCATTGATTTCTGCAGTCAGACCCTATAGTTCTCTATAAAGTTTCCCTATTTAAAAACAATCAAATCAACATTTCAGGATCTGTGAACTTGAGGCTTAAAATAAATAAAACCGCTCAAATAAAAATAGGCACGTGTACTCAAAGATCGCAAATCAATGAATTTTTGACAGTAATTCTAAAATTGATTTTTTTAGTTAATATTCTGATGAGCTTATTATAAGGAGCATAAATCTAAGAATAGTGTTTGTTTCTATGAATTCCTCCTGTGCAGTCATATATATTTCACCTCACTTTAACCTGCTCTTATCACACCATCTCTGTGAAGTCACCTTAGCATTAATCAGCTATCACTGCTTCAAATGAGAAAACAGGAAGACGAGGCTGTGATTGGTGTGTGATAGCTATTCTGTTGCTAAAAATGGAGTTGAGGCACAATGCTCCCAGGTGTGATGTTCGCCCCATGATCAGCGGTTCTCAACCTGTGGGTCGCGACCCCCTTGGGGGTCGAAAGACCCTTTCACAGGGGTCGCCTAAGATCATCGGAAAATGCAGATATTTACATCACGATGCATAACAGTAGCAAAATTTCATGGTTGGGGGTCACCACCACATGAGGAACTGTATGCAAGGGTCGCGGCCTTAGGAAGGTTGAGAGCCACTGCCCATGATCCTCCATTGCAGCAGCGTGTCTATTCTCCCTCTTGTACTAGTTTCTCTGCAGCGCAGTTGGTTCTTTCAAAGCTCCTCACTTATGCTGCCAACATTTTCTGCCACATAACCATTCTCTCTCTCTCTTTTTTTTTTCTGCCCATGCTCAATAAGATGTTGTTATTAAAACTGTCATGTCTCTCCTGCAACAAATCTTACTGTAGCAGCGTGTCCTGTGGCTTCATAGGCTATTAACGTTTTCTCAGCTATCAATTGATTTCAAGGCTGCCTCCCTATCAAGCCATGGGCTCCTTCGAAGGTTACGTAAGCCAGGCTGAAAGAGAGGATCGTAAAAGTGTCTGACAATCTCCCATCACCTCCACACAGCCTGGCATTGCTGGATAAATCCTGCCCATGCGGATCTTTTGGTAACGGGGTCTCCAACTCTCCAATTAGCTTGCCTCTTTCCTGTGATGTGAAGGCTTTTAACTGACCAGAGGAAGCCAGCTTGATCGTTTTCAGCTACTAGGGGTGTCATGTTCATTTTCAAAATAAGATTAAAACAGCAAATGCGTTGTTATCTGTCTTTCAACTCTTAAGATAAGTTGGCAAAACTATAGGAATTGATGCCCTTGAAACTTTCACATTTAAATCTAAGGAAAGCTGCCCAGGATTTTCATCACTAATTGGCAATTCACGTGCTTGATTCTATACTTCTTCAGTATCGTTCAAGAGTCAACTCCGCTTCTATCTCCTGCATGTAGTACATGCTTACTGCTCCAGCTCACAGGGTGCTGTGCAATAGTGATTACAGAGGAGCCATCAGAAAGTGAGCTGAATGAGAAGATGACGTTGCTCACAGAAAGTGAGCTGAATGAGAAGAAAATAGGGGCAATATCAACATTTGAGGGGTGGCCCGAAGTATTCATGTTCTCTTCCAAACCACTTTGGTTCTCAGAAATCGGGTCATTTGTTCTTTTGATACCTGGTTCTTTCTCATCTTCTGAGACTTCTCTCTTCCCCTTCCCCAGACAGAATTTTAATGCCAAACCTTGCTTATCAGTTCAGCCTGTGGTTTCCTGTGATATTCAAGAAGGTGGGGAACAACTCTACCTGCGTTTTTCCAATGGGAATGCCAGTGTTTCTCCCACTGAGGCTTCAAATAAACCGGCTCATGACTTGGTATCTCCCAGGACACGCACATAATTTTCACTCTGAAGGTCTTCTGCGTCCTTTAGGATAGTGTAAATATTATGGACCACAAGGATATTTGAGACCTGACCTCAATATGCTTTGTGACATTTGCCATCTGTGCCTCGGCATCCACCCACTCCTGCAAATGTTTGACTTGGCCCCTCCTTTTCCTGGAAGCATCATCTCCTTTCCCATCTCTGACTCTTAATTCACACGGTTCCTCTATCTTGTGTAGCACCCCTATTTATTAGGATGAGCTATTCATTCTTTGACTTTTACCCCAAACCTCCCAGTGCATTTAGACTAGACCTAGTGATCACACACTGCTGAGTTTCACACACGTCTCCTCCGCGACCATGTGGAACCTTCTCAGTCAAAGACAAGCTCTGCATCTGCAATGCAAGCGCGCCATGCGTGGCAGTCTGTGTGTCAGGTAGAATGTCTAACTGACAACAAATTAGAAGAAGAAAAGGAAATGTTTCTCACTTGAAGTGTTTCGTAGGTGGCATCTGCCTGCCTCTTTCTTACCTCTTCTGTTTATTCTTAGCATCCTGACACGCGGTAGACTTTAGAGTTTCCTTATTTATGTAAAAAGAGCAATCCTGACTGAGAAAAGAGCAGCATATGAAGGAAACTGAAAGCCAAGGCCACCATCTAAGAATAGAGCTGATGTGTGGAAATCAAGAAGGAACTTCAACCTAGTAAAACCTGAGCAAATTCATCACAAAATTTAGTTCTACTGAATGTAGCAGGTGGCCATAGTCCTCTTTCCCTAGGGACAAATGTACCACATTTCCTGTTTCAATTAACATGTATGCTTTTACCTTGGACTTTTCATTAAAAAAAAAACATAAAAAAAGCATCTCTCTCTGGCAGACACCAATGGGAAAAGGTTTTGGAGAAAAAATAAAGTTTTATAAGTGATGCTGGGTGGCGCTCGATGTCACTGACCAAGACTCTTATTATTCTTAGTGATTACCCAACCATTCTCTGAACACACCTGCACACGGTGAGGGTGGGTGAAGCGGGGACAGGAAAGTGGACACAGATTTCCCGTGCACAGTGTCTATGAGCAGGGGGACAGTGAGCATGCCAGCACACGTGGAGTGGTAGTGACTGGGTGGAAGCCTGAAGACTTCGCTGCCCTACATGGTGATCCTCTTGTCATCCAGGCAGCTGTAGCCCCACCGGCAGATGGAGCTATTGAGTCACAAAGCAACACAGACCCAAAGCAGCAATGATTTTCTACCTCTTCATTGTGAGTGAAATGGGGCACCTAAGAAATTTTGTGAGTTGGGATTGTTTATGAACCTCAAAATGAGAGGATTATGGTCTCATTAGCAGTCATCTAAAATAACCCAAGCTCAGTGGGCCCACAGGAGCTCAATGAATAAGCTCTCATGAAGGGCACGGAGAGATACGGGGATTTGAATAAACCCACACATGTACCAACACGTGGAAAATGCAGCTCTCTTATCTCTTCCCTCTCCTGTTATGTGCCTGTGAGATAATAGCGTGTGTCCTCATTCAAACTGGCCTATTGACTACAACTTAGTGCCGCCGCTCTGCCCCTTTCTGCCGATTATATTGGGAATCATAATGTTATCTCCTTGCTGCTCGACCCTTCTGAACCTGTCAAATATGTTCTTCTTAGAGTGCATATTAATCTGAGACATGTTTGATTGAAAGGAGGAGCAAATAAATCCATCTTCAATATGTGATCAGGATGAAGTCTTCCTAATAAATGGGCTTTGTGTTAAACATCTGCAGCCTCACTACGACTGGGGGATATTTAATTAAACACACACACACACAAAAGATAATGAGAGGGGAAGGGAGACTCGCCTGTAGGTGGGTTTTGTTCTAAAAGTCAGCCACTTTCTGCTGTATCGCTGTTAATTAAAATATTGCATCAAAAGTCAGGCACTGATTTGAAAAGGAAAGATGTGATTAAACACATACTTTAACTTATATATGACTGTGTGTGTGATACAAACTGTTTAGGCAATAAGGCAGTCATAAATACAACAGGGAACATAGTTTAAGTGATGTAGCGGAGAGAAAAATACGTTCAGGAATAAGGAGAAAGACCACGGAAAAGAAAAAGCTTTCCTGAAAATGATGCTGTGAGGCTAACCTGGGAAGCTTAAATAATGGCTCGTGAACAAAAGGGTAGTGCCTCGCTGGAAGCCTGCAAGGAGCTGAGCTCTCATTTAAAGGGAATTCTGCACGGCTTCGCCAGCAAAGAAAGTTAGGTTGGAAGATGACAAGTTTTCCTTCCCCCTTTATGGGCTATAATTTACTGAAACCATTTTCCTTTTCTTTCCCTCTGCTGCCGTGTTCCTGGCTCTGGTTGTGTGAGAAGCACAGTCATTCGGCAAACTAAGAAGGGGGTGCACCTTGAGACAATTTAATGTCCTTGGGTGCCATGGAGACCGCACTCTTCCATCTCCTCCCTTTTAGAGGAGCTAAAACCCCCTTCTGCCCTTTCCAAAGGTCATGGTCAGTAGATATTTTTTAAAGGGGCACATGTGGACTAAGGAGACATGCAACTGTGCTGACTCAAGAAGCTTCTGAAAAGGAGAAAGAAAGGAAAGGTCCCCCCTGGCCTGGAATCTTTCCTCTGGGTGGGGGCTCAGGTCAAAGGGTCAAGGACCCAGAAGAAAGACGGGACAACAAATTAAGTGAATTTGGCATTGGATCTTTTCACTTATCCAAGGGAAAAGACTATTGCCAAGGGAGGGGAAATATAATAAAATAAAATGCAGAAGCCAGGGCAAAAAAATAAAATAAATAAAATAAAAATGCTCCCCTCTCTCTTCCTTTCCAGGGATTGCTCATTTTTGTTTTGTGCTTAGGAAATCCAAATGCTCCAACAAGGCTGATACTAAATGTGTGCATTGGAAAAAAAAAAGTGATTACACTCCAATTTCACTCAAGAAACATGAAAATATTGGAACAGTACGAAAAAGTTCTGATGCAGCCTGTGGCTTTTACTTCTATGAAGATGCCCTTTCAACCTCAAACCTCTGAAATCAACACCTTTATTTTCCTCTTGGTTATTCAATGCGAAATAAAGAAACATGCTCTCAGGTCAACAATCTCTTGGGTGTCATCAGGACATTCATGCCTTCCATATTGTTAAGAAAATAGGAAGAGGATATATACTTTCATTTCTTTTTAAAGTAAAAAAGAAAAGAAAAAAATAACACAAGTATTTCAAATCCTGGAAGAATGTATAATACAAGTCCATAAATAAAAAGACATTTAAAAAGCAATACATATTACTATATTTACTGTCTTATTACATGTGATTCCGAGTAAGATTTAAAGAAATATGTTTACCTCAGAATAGAAGTACCTCAGTGTTGAGATGTTTTGAATTAACAGTTTCACTGCTTCCTTCTTAAGTTGGTATCACCTCTTATTTGCTTTCAACCTTGTCCATGCATTTCTAGATTGCCCTCTTCTTTGTCTACCATTCACATGTATTGGTTTTCTCCCTTGATAAGCTTTTATTTGACTCAATCTTAACCCTAATATGACAGGCCTGACATGTTTTAAAATAGAAAGGAACCCATTGATTTTTCATATTCTGGTTCTTTGACATCTTTTATGCTGCATTGAAAAAATGGGGGGGAAATAAAGTAACTTTGAACCAAACTGTGATTAAAAGAAAGACTGGAGATTTTTATTTGGGTTGTTATATTCTTCTCCTTGGCCCCAAAGTACTTTCCAGCTACTGTTTTCCCCAAAGATGTTTGATTTTTTGTTCTGTGTTGGTATATAATTTATCTTCATTCTAAAAGCTGCATTTACCTACAAGTATGTGTAGCCTGGAACCAATTTCTTAGTCTACAACCAAGTTATTATTTTTTACCCTACATTAATTTTAGGTCTTATAAAGAATCTATGTTTTGTTTGCATATGTTAGTTTGTCAAAAGTGAAACATATGGCTGTTTCTTCAGAGTCTAACACTAAGTTCTAGAGGTCATAAGTAGAAAGTAGTGAAATCAAAATGAAATCTGAGACATCTATATATCTTAACAAGAAACCCAAGAGGGTTTCAGTGAAGAGCAGCTATTGATGGATAATAATTTAATTTAAATTTATATAAACTTATTTTTTTTTAAAAAATATTCTTTTATTGACTTCAGAGAGAAAGAGAGAGGGAGATCTAGAAAGATCAATGAAAAGAATCATTGATCGGTGATCTCCTGCCAGGCCCCTACTGGGGATGGAACCTGTAATTTGAGCATGTACTTTGACTGGGAATCAGTCCATGACCTCCTGATTCATAGGTTGATATTCAACCACTGAGCCATGCTGGCCAGATAAAACTTCTTAATTTTAAGAATCAGATTGCTGCTTTGTCGAAAGACTGGGGAAGAAGCAGCTAGGTTTTATACGTGAAGTATTTATATATCTCTTTAATGTTTTTCTTTCATATAAAACAGATGAATTTAGTTACAGCTTCTTCCCTGTTTCATGGTTATAGTAATCTCACTTTTGTGTCAGATAAACAAATGATTCACAACAGACTCTTCTCTCTCTGTCTCTCTTTCTTTTATTGATGTTTCATTTGATGGGGTTTTATTCTTATAAATTACCTTCTCTTTCCTGGTAAACAAAATTGTGTCCCCTGCTTGCTCAGAGAAAAAAGGAAAGGCAATATACAGAATAACAACCACAAAAAAAAACACCAAATAAAACCCAAAATATGTTCTTTATATTCTGCTTTTCTAAGCTCTAGAACATTAGTTGCTAGAAGATGAGCAATTTATTGACGGTAATTAGCCTCTTAGAAAAACGTTTATTTTTATAGCACTTTTAATCCAATCCATAGGTACATTTTCTTTCTACTTCTTGTGCTCAAGAAAATTTGTTAATCAGACATTTACCCATTGTTATATTGGTAAGCACTTGGTTGACAAAAGTAAGTGTATAGATGGAAGTTTGCAATTTCTTGGTTTGCATGTTAAGTGGTTCCATGAAATCTACTTATATTTGTTATAAATCCTTTCTTATTAAGGACATCGTGTTAGCCACACAAGAATAATCAATTTCTATCACTCTAAGCCCTCAATCCAGATTCCTAAATTACTATTTCTTCTTTAGCACTGATGAAGTTCACTTGTTTCCATGTCATTTAAACTTCAAGATGATAAAGTGTATTTATAAGCATTGAATCCAAGAATGAATGATATTATGCAAATGCAAAGAATAAGGAGCATTCTAGATCAATGTTAGGATACATTGTTGAATTTATTGTTCTAGACCTAATGACACACACATTATATTGTCAATTTCAAGTTACTGGGCAACTTGTTCCAAAATGCTTCCATTCATCATATTGATGGTGATGTTAATCAAATTGACTATCCTTAACAAAAAGCCCTGCTTCATTTGAGTTATATTGCTTTTCTGCCTACGGGGAACATTTACACAATTAACAGAAGCAGATCAAATGCTAATAAAGAAAACAAATGAAGATTTATTCATAATCCTCAAAAGAATTGTAATAATTTAATTAACATATATGGTACTTTTAGAAGGAAAGAGATAAGAGAGGAAAAAATAACACCTTTGTGAGAAGGTGAAGGGAGGGGTAAAGGAGCTTGTTAAAGAATTCATTAGCTTTTGTAATATTCATTGATTTCATCTTAAAGAACAATAGACAGGAATCCATTGAAGATAGAATTTAGCACTTGAGGAGGTGGGGGGGTGGGGTGAGGTGGGGAGGAAAGAGATCAATCAAAAGCTGAAGCTTGCCAAATATTTGAAAGATAAAGAGACAGCCAGGAGGAAGAACAACAGTCTGGGGTGGTCCAAGGGAATAAAAGAAATGCTTAATGGGATGAAACTAAGGAGCAAAAGAAAATTCAAACTGATTATCAAGTAATGCTTTCTGGCAGCCACAGATTATTTATTCCTGAGCAATGCTAGACTTCCCGTGGAGATGTTTTCCTTTAAAGTTTTATTCTCAGCCATTAAGAGAGAAACAAAGCTTCCTAAAACTATGATGTGCATGAAACATCAATGTTTGTTAAGACTGTTGGCTCAGCTAAATCTATCAAGTTCTTTCAGAGGCAAGAATACTAATGAAGTAATAGCATGCAAACCTAGAAGAGACTGAGGTTTCTCTACCATGTACCTATTTAATAAACCAGGTACAAGGACTATTTCAGAGTGATTTGGGAAGTCATCAGCATTCTAATTCAGTTCTTCAAATTCATATATATTTGCGAAGTTATGCCTTACATGGCACCCAAAGAAGCTTTGTATTGGACTCAGCTCCTCTTAGGTGGATGTTAAATATGGTCTAATTGGAAGCCACTACATTTATATATGTTATATGAATGCATCATTTAGGGCTAAAACGTGTAGAATTGATTTTAAAGGGAGACCAATGAATGCTGGACTCTTTAGGAAAGCCCTCAGAATTAGGTTAGGAACACTTTAAACTTGTGAGAGAGATAGAAAAGTACGCGTGAAGGGGGGTGTACAGGAAGCCATCAAGGCAACAATGAACATTCTGTCATTTTACAATACTGTGACATTCATGAAATCTAAATGTGTTTTATTTTTTTTCAAATATGTATTTTATTGATTTTCTTACAGAGAGGAAGGGAAAAGGATAGAGAGTTGGAAACATGGATGAGAGAGAAACATTGATCAGCTGCCTCCTGTACACCTTCTACTGGGGATGTGCCCACAAACAAGGTACATGCCCTTGATTGGAATGGAGCCCAGGACCTTTTAGTCTGCAGGCCAATGCTCTATCCACTGAGTCAGGCAAAATCTATATGCTTAACTTCTTAAAACATGTAACTTGACAAGAAATCTCTGCAAAAGACCCCAGAACTTTGTGGACTTCCTTAAAAATAAAAAACAACCAAACAATGCCATGTTATATTTATGGAGATGCCTATATATAAAAGAAGCAGTGTATATAATAGAATAATAATTCACTGAAACTTTTTTTAAAATATATTTTTATCGATTTCAGAGAGGAAGGGGGAGAGAGAAAGAGAGAGACAGAAACAGCAATGATGAGAGGGAATATTGATTGACTGCCTTCTGTACACCTCCTATTGGGGGGTGGGATTGAGCTCACAACCTGGTTATGTGCCCTGATCAAGAATTGAACTATGACCTCCTAGTTCACAGGTTGATGGTCAACCACTCACTGAGCCTTTTAAGACAGATGCAATACACAGTTCAGATATTAACTAGCATAGTATCTTTGGGAAGGAACATAACTTCTTGAGACCTCAGTTTGGCCATCTATGGTGAATGAGTTAATTGAATATAGTAAGCAAATAAAAAATTAAGATCAATTTCCCAACCACTTCAATACTCCTTTCCTATGTTATGTTTCTAAATTTTTTTCAAGTGAGTAGAAAAAAAATGTGAGAGCTACACATGTTATCATAACTTTACATGTGCAAAAGTTTGTACAGGTTCAGATTATTTTGGGAACATATAAAAGATGCTTACTTCTAAGGAATAGCGCAAGGAACTATCAAAAAAACAACAAGAAGTTGATGTGCCTCTTTTGTTACTTCTCTTTGTCAATCTTACCTTCAATGTCATAGTGAGTTGGGTCCTCACCTTAAAAACCATGAAGAGATTTCAAGTTACCATAAGACAGATGCAGGAACATTTAGCTATATCATATTTGGTTACAAGAAAGAAAATGATAAGTGATTTTGGTGTCAGGTTTGGAATGACAGGTAACCCGGCTGGTTTCAACCTGAGCAAAGCAGCACTTCCTTCTGCTTATAATGCCATCATTTCAGTAGGACAGATGTGAATAATTCAGACTACAATGAGTTTCCTTCACACATACCCAGAGGGATATATCCTGTAAAGATAAGTTTCCATTGCAGAGCCCTATTTGAGAAGGGAGATTTTAAAGATGGCTAAGATCAAGACACAGAGTAAGTTAAAAATGTTCTGTTTTTCAACTCATGCACTTTCTACTGTGTTCACTGTTATTAATGTAAGCTCTGCTTTGCTCTAACAAAAGAAAACACATACTAATGAGAAGGCTAAAAAGGGCTAATTCCAA